>PVKN010031615.1:0-12443 GCA_004027915.1 Capromys pilorides | reverse complement strand
GTTTATTTAGCCCACAGTTACTGGAGGTTTCAGTCCATATTCAGCTGGCTCCAAGGCAGAGTGGCACATGGCAAAGGGCAACCTTCCATGGTGGTGGCTAAGAGCAAGAGAGAAGGGAAGAGTAGCAGCAGCTCAAGCAGCTAACTTCTCTTCTTTCCTTACATTGAAATGCAAATCACCTGCCCCAGAGGAGGTGCAGCACCCATTCCCACAATAATCAATTACAAATTGCAGACGCTGCCCCATGACTACATGAGGCTTTGGGGGACACCTATACACAAACCATAACACATTCTCAACTTGGAATCTGGTTTATTCAGTTTTGAGTCTGTTACAGACCTCACTCTCAACTGTTTCAACAGCGCTAGGGAAGCTGAAACAGGAGCATCACTACCAGTCTGAGGTATGTAGTGCAACCCTGTACTAAATACATAAACAAACATTTTTTTCAAATCATGAATGGATGTGGGACTTTGTTAAACTCTTTTTCCGTATCTGTTGAGATAATGATGTGGTTGTCCTTGGTTCTGTTAATGTGGTGCACTACATTATTGATTTGCGTATGTTAAAACATTCCTGCATCTTTGGGATGAATCCTTCTTTGTCATGGTGTACAATGTCCTTCATGATATGCTGCATTCTGCTTCCTAGTATCTTATTGAGAATTTTTGCATCAATAATCAAGGAGATTGGCCTGCACTTCTCTTTTTTTGTTTGGATCCTTCTCTCGTTTTGGCACCAGGTTAATGCTTGCTCATAGGAATGAGTTTTGGAATATTTCTTCTCTTTCAGTTTCATTGAAGAGTGTGAGGAGTAGTGGCATTAAATTTTCTCTAAATTTAAATTTTGAGTTGAACGTATTCCTTGTATGCAGTATATTATTGGATGTTGTTTCTTCATCCACTGTTACAGTCTGCTTCTTTTAAATGGTGAGTTGAGACCATTTACACTGATGGCTATAGCTGATATGTATTGGCTTATTTTTTCATGTTATTATACTATTGTTAGTTCCATGTTGGTAGTTGGTAGTTTTAAAATTACTCCTTCAATTTCATTTACCGATATTGGTGTCGAGTTTTTATATCTTCTTGATTCAGCTTTGGTAATTTATATGCATCTAGTGATCTGTCCATTTCTTTTGTGTTTTCAATTTTATTATGGCACAAGTTCTCAAAGTAGGTATTAATGAGATACCTGGATTTCTGCAGGATTCATTGTGATTTCAACATTTTCATTCCCAATTTTATTGATTTGAATATTTTCTTTATTTTTCATGAGATTTATTTTTATTTTATTTAATTCTTCAAAGAATCACTTCCTTCATTTATTGATTCTTTGTGCTGTTTCTTAGTCTCAATTGCACTAATTTCTACTACAATCTTTACAGTTTCCTCCTTCATACAAGCTTTAGGCTTGACTTGTTCTTCTTTTTCAAAAACATTACCAAAAAAATGCAGTTCAACATTAGGTTTTTTATTTGGGCTTACTCTGTTTTTCTGATGTGGGAATTGACCACTATAAATTTCCCTCATTGTAATGCTTTTAGTGCATCCCATAACTGCTATGGAACTTACTATTTCGTTGTTCAAACTGCCTAACTTCTTTTTTAACTTCAACTGTGACCCACTTGTTGTTCTGTAGATTTTATTTAACTTTCATGTGCTTATGGATTTTTGTGTTTTCCTTTACCATTTATTTCCAATTTTATTTCAGTATGATCTGATAATATGTGTGGCATAATTCCAATTATTTTGCATTTACTTAAGCATGTTTAATGGCTAGTGTGTGGTCTGTTTTGGAGAAAGTCACATGTGTTGCTAAGAAGAATGTATCTTCTGTTGTTGTGGGGTCAAACACTCTGTAGATATGTACTAAGTCCGTTTGTTTAAAGGTTTGTTTTAGCTCTTATATTTTTGGTGATTTTTTCAACTAGTTATCTATCTCTTTGTGACAGTGAGGTATTGATGGCTCTCATTATGATTGTATTCAGGCTTTTTTTTACATTCATTAATGTTTGTTCTAAATAATTGAGTCACTGGTATTTGGTACATATATACTTATGATTGTTATCTCTTCCTCTTGGATTGCTGCCTTAACAAATATGTAGTGACCATCTTCGTTTGTTCTGATCAGTCTTGGCATGAAATCCACTTCGTCTGCAAATAGAATAACTAACCCTGATTTTTCTCAAGGTCCTGTCACATGGAATATTCTTTTCCATCCTTTGCCTTTCAGTCTATGCATTTGTTTTTGAGCTGAATGTATTCTTTGTATGCAGAGTATTGTTGGATATTGTTTCTTCATCCATTCCTCCAGTCTTCTTCTTTTGAATGGTAAGTTGAGACCATTTACACTGGTAGTTATAGCTGATATGTATTGGCTTATTTTTTCATGTTATTGTACTGTTATTAGTTCCATGTTTTTATCTTTTGTTTGTTTGTCTTGTGTCTTAGCTACTTTTTACTTGTTGCTGGGACAAATACTGACACTCAAAATGAAGAAAGGAAAGGTTTATTTAGCTCACAGTTACTGGAGGTTTCAGTCCATATTTGGCTGGCCCAAGGCTGAGTGGAACAGGGCAGAGAGCACCCAGTTCATGGTGGCAGAACAGCAACAAAGTGGTGACAGAGGCAACCAACCAACCAGGGTGCAGAGAGCAACAGCCAGCATCTTTCTCTCTGTTTCTCTTTATATTACATTCAGGCTCTCTGCCTGAACCTATCCGCCTTAGGCCACACTCATAATCCCAGAAGGACTCAGACCCATAATCCCATCCATACTAAAACACATAATCCCAGTGGATCAAGACTCAAGTAATCCCAGCAGTACTCAGACTCATAGTCCCATCAGCACTAAAACACATAATCCTAGTGGGTCATGACTCAAGTCTCAAACTCTAGAAGTCGCTGCCCTATGATTGCATGAGACTTTGGAGGGACAGCTAGACATAAACTATAACATCCTGCTTGACATTTTTTTTCCTATTAGAGTTCCTGAGCTTGTCATCTTTATTATTTTATTCTATATATCCTTCAGGGCCTTCTGTAGAGCTGGTTTGTTGGTCATGAATTTCTTTAGTTGTTCTTTGTCATGCAAGTATACAATTTTTGTACTGATTTTGAAAGAAAGTTTTGTGGGATGCCTCAATCTGGGTTGAAGATTATTTTCTTTTAGGGCTTGAAATACCTCACTGCAAGCTCTTCTTAATTTGAGGGTTTGTGTTGAGAAGTCATCTGTGATTCTGATGGGTTTCCCCCAGCCATTTATCAATGATAAAAGAACAGAGGAAAAGTGGAAAGGAAAAGAAAAGAATAGGGAGCAGCTCTACTTGTCCACTTCTTTTCTGCATGTCTTTGTCCCCATGCATGAGGCTGGTTCACATAACTTACCACATAGTGGCTCTTATTGCTACTGTTGCTTCAGACTTTTCCATACTACTAGTTCTGACTGTGCATCATGTGCACCCTAGACAGAGTCCTCCTGTGTTGCTTGAGTTCTCATTTCTCCCTAGACCCTGAGTCCCATCAGTGGGAGGGAGTGGGAACTGGTCTTGAACTCTCCTCCTTTCAGTCACTTCAGCTCCAGGTCAGTGGCATGAGCAGTGAATCCATTTGGGACCCTCCTGCTGCTGAGTCCCTCCTGGTTTTCATCCTCTATTTTTTAAAATACATATTTACTCTAGATTCACAAATCATTTCCTTCATTATGGACATCATCTCTTTAGTAGTGTGTGTAAGTTTTTCTGATTTTTTTCCTATAGACTCATTTATCTGCTTTGCTACTTCAACTGCTACTATCTCAGAGTGTCCAACTGGGGGCTCTTGATTTCATCTACCTCAAAGCCCCCTGGATTTGTTTTGGATGAAATGGAGGCCTGTGATCGCATCTTGCTTCTGTGCCTTCTCATTTTCTACATTGATGCTTGTAAATTCCTTATGGTAGGTAGCTTTTTTAGTGTAGAAAACTCCTTAAGAAATGACCTATTTTCAGGATTGTTTTATAAATGTGGATAGCTTTTGCCCTTTGAGTCTGTCCCATGATCCTGCCTCTTCAGTTTATTAGAGATGAATAGTTGCTATCTGTTTAGCCTAACACCTACTTCTTTGGTAGTAGACTCTGATAGTGGTTTTTGACCCCCAGAAAAATCCTGGTATGGGCATATATAGAAGAAGAACTTACCACAATAACTATTTCACTGAAGCCAAGCTACTAACAATCAGCAGTAACAATAGCATCCAGTAAGTTTAGCAAATGACAAACCGTGACAACTGTTAATTTTCTACCTTTATCTATGGATATAAGGTTTATTGTTAAATAAGAAAATCTAAAACCATAAAATTACATAGAGTAAATATCTCCTTGGTGAAGTAATGTTAACCGCAGGTAAGAAATTTAAAAGGATAAGGAGAAAAAAATTAGAGAAATAGAAGAGAAAGAGATTAGAAACAAGGCTGAAGAACAAAGAAAGATTACCCAAGCTTGGGGAAACTGGTAAAGAAGACAGGAGGAAATGAAAGAAGGAAAACTAAAAATAACAATAAAACAAAAAACCAGTCAAAACAAAGTTCACCATCATGAAGAAACAAAAAAAGTCAAGAAAAAAGATATTTCTCTGTGATTTCAAGCCTGTGGTCATCTTTAGGGTCCACAGTTTTGTGGTGGTGTATAATTAGTGTTTTCCCATTGTTATTGGTAGACAAAGGAGGAAGACAGAGCCTGGATCTGTGCTGGATGATCCCAGCAAACCTGAAGTAGGATTAGAGTCAAGAAGCCTACAGTAGGAATAGGGTAGGATCCCAGTTCTGTTGCTTTCAACTTGCACATGATATTTCTGGCTCCCAGCATTGCTATGGATGGCACTGTGCCTAAAGGAACAGATGTCACCTCTTTGACTTGAGTAGCAAAGTCAAAAGGCCATCTAGTCACAGCAGCTGCTCTGTTTGTGTATATACTGACTCATATGACTCATTCAGTTCTTCTGGTAGTACTCATTCAAAGACTTAAATGGTTCTGAAGCTATGATTTTGTATAGCAACAAAAATGTGCATAACATATCTTTGTGCTATTATGAAGTTTTCAATGCCCATGAGCCTTTCTTGGGGACAACATTACTGGTCTGTTGTTTTTCCCTGGAACTGCCAACTCTTTCTGGCCTATCTTGTGTCCATAGCCACCTCTCCCCATCCACAGGGTCTAGGTTCCTTTCATGACTCCATAATATACCACAGAAAAACAAGCATCACTGCCAATGAACACATCATCCAGGATTTTACACCACAGTGACTCACTAATCCTCTAACGATTGTGCTTCTACACCCTCTGCTTATTCATCATTTTGTTGAGTTGACTGGGAAAAGAATTCATGCCTCTGTGAACTACATAAACTTAAAGTTTATGACAGAAGTCCTTAGCATCAGACAGAATCAACTATTTACCAACAGAAAAGGGCTTCTTAGCTTTAGCAACACAGTCAGTAAGAACAATGTCCTCAGCCCAGGCACATTTGATGAAGTTGTGGCCTTTAAAAATTGATTGTTTTTCTGTTCACATTTTTTTCCTTTTGAAAAACTGGAGGCTCATCCTTGAATGCAGTGTGCTCAGTCTGCATGTGGTGAGCAGCTTTGAAGGCTTTGTGGCATCACTGTGTCTCTGGTTGCTGCATGCTATTAAAATCAGAATTGGAGAACATGAAGCACTAGTTGTGAAGGACCCATAAGAGTAGTGGGCCAGTTAGTATTTTTTTTAATGCAGCTTTCTTTAGGTTGGCATCTCAGGGTCTTCTGCTGCCTCATGATTAAGTCTTTCCCCTTTTCCAAAGTAGCTTTCCAACATTTGTCTTTTACTCATTTTGGCAAGTGGTAGTCATAGGAGTCCCACACTATTGAATTTCCCTGCCCTGATATCTGGTATCATCCTTGAGGTTCTCCAAGCCCACACAAGTGAATGGAGCTGGCCATGACAGAGTCACTAGGAATGTGAAGTCATGGGTTTTTGTGCTTGTCTTTCCAGCTTATGGGCTTGTGAGATGCTACCTTGCTCCCAAGGCCCCTTCGTCCATATATCCCAGGCTTGGTGATCACCCAAATGAGGTGTATCCCTGATCACACTGGCAGGCTGGGAAAGCTAACAGACCACTGCATTCTGTGCTAGCCATTGGCTGTCTAGGTAATACTTAATATAAGCACCTTCAGGCCCTGCCCTCTCTAAAACACACATGGTATCATCCCAGCTGCTCAATTTGGATGTTAGGAGTCCTTTATCTTCCTTAGCCTGAGCTTTCACTTCTCATCAGGGTCTATGTCTAGCCTATACTATCTTGATAGCCCTCTATGGCTGTCTCCCACCCAGTCTCTGTGGGAGAAACCCTGAAGTGTAGTTTTTTGTAGTTCTGTCTCAAAGAAACTGCCCCTTTTCAAAAGGGTTCCTGATTAAAATTTTCAAATATAATAGGTACTGTCCTGTATTTCTTCTCTAGCCTGCCATTTAGGAGGAGTCACTTTCAGAATAAAACCTCATGCTGTTATGATGTTTACAATACCCATGAACTTTTCTTGGGGCTAACACTGCAGACCCTGGCTATTGTTTCTCCCTGAAGCTGCCAACTCTCTCTGGGATTACCTTGTTTCCGTGGAAACATGTCCTTCTCCCTACTAGTGAGGACTGATCAAGCCCGATACCTCCCAAATAATTAGAGGGAGGAGGCTTAAATTAAAGAGTCAAGTGGTATGATTTTAGAACTTCAAGAGGATTAGAAGAATTCAAGATTCTCTGGGTCTTGAGAGAAAGAAGTTCTCTGTGCATCCCATATGTATTTGCTTTTTTTTTTTTAAAGAGGAGGGGGCTACTAAAGAAAGTGCAGGACACTGAACAGAACCTTAGGAGTCTGTTCAAGTACTTGTTCAAGTAATAAATTATTCTCACTTAGGAAAACTAGCTTATCTCCGGGTTGACCTTCACCACAGAGTAAGACACCTACAGTTACTATCTATTTAGTTAGTTGGGGTTGGGGCCAGGAGTTCTCAGCTGTGACCTTACCTTATCCTGAGGCATCATGGCTGCTAGGCCACTACAGTCCTCATCCAGGAACAGTAACTAATAGAAACTCACTTACTATGAATCCACTGAACACCTCCACACAAAGGGAGTAGGCCTGGAACAGACTCACAAGTAAACATAGAAAGCCAGTTGATTAATTTTACATTTTTCCAGAGATGCTTTATAGTGGTCTCCATCAGTGTTAGTTTTATAATTGCAGCAGTTGAAACATGACTTGAATTTGAGTAGGTCTAGCATTATCATGTTTAGTGTCCACTGCAGCAGAAAACAACAGAAATAAAATACACAAGCATGTTAATATAATCAGTTCATTGTAGAATTCAAAATGGATATGGTAGCAGTGGACTTCACCGTGGGTTTGACGATTTCTCCCTTATGGCTACACGTTCCAGGATGGCATCCACAATGATGCCTTATGACCTGTTAATGTATAATCATACCCTTGTCTCCATTATTAACTATAGTGGGCCATCCTATTCTTTCTTTCTATCTGTCTGCCTGTTTGTCTGTCTGTCTATCAGTCTATCTATGTTTTGGATGCCTTTATTTTTTTAAAGCCTAGCCTTTAGTGAATGTGTCTTTGGCCATGATTTTCATTTGTGTTGAAAGCTAAGCTCTATCTTATAGCCGGTATTACTTGTAACTAACTTAGCTGTTTATAATATTTTCCATCTGAAGAGTTATCCCTAACCTGGGTTAAGGAAGACTGGATGTAGTTTTCATTTTAACTGTTCTAAGATGAGAAGAGTTGATGTAATAGGAAACCCTTTAATCAGGGACCCCTTCCATTGAGCTAAATCTAATGGCCTCTGATAGAAGTTCTGTTGTAGTTTATCACTCTTGAGGTAGATTTGGTGGATTTCAGTAGAAGGAATCTAGCATACTTATTTTTGGTTTTATCTGTATGATCACTAGGTTTGGCAATTTCTAAGCAAGAATGAACCATTTTTGATAAATTAGAACATGTATAATCAAAGCATAATCACTACAGTATAACAGCAGGTTCAGGAAACAGCTAAGTCTAGAAACTTTTTATGGGACTAGAGTAGTGATTGTAACCCATTGTCTCTTAGATATCTCTAATGAAGACTAATGAAGTCTGAAATTTTGTTATAAGTCTCTCTAGTTTTAGATGATCTTTAAAAAAGAACTTAAGAATTTTTGTTGAGCTTCTATAGATTTTATTGTACTTTATCATTAATCTATAACAGTAGTCAATTACCAGTGTACCTGGAAAATGTCAAGTGTCAGTTATTTGAGCTTTTTACATCTATTTTGTACATTTCATAGCTATACTTTTCTGCTAGATGTTCAAGGCCAAGTTAAACTGAGAGCTGTATTAATTAAAATTAACTTCTTGCTATCTTCAAGGTCAGTTAAATCTCATCAGTATTTACCTTGAAAGCATGTACAATTCCTCTTATTTCTGCTGTCAGTGTCAGATGTCTGGATGAGTCATGACCATTGCTTGCCCAAGTTGCTTTCTGTGAAAGCTTGGGAGACTTTTCCCTCCTTGTGACTCTCCTTAGGCACACTATACATCATAGATTTTCTCCCTTTGTTGACTGACAATCTCCTTGGTCAGGAGGTTGGGGACTCACTGAATTATACAATGTCACGGAAAAAGTTCCCTCATGTCCTGTGTATTCATTGACCTCAGAGAGCTTTCTTCATAGGCCATTTATCTTCTCAGTTTTTGGCCTCCAAATCTTAGTTGTTGAACACACAGAAGGGAAAGATAATCATAAGGATCCGTTGGTCTCTCAGTGGTCCCCAAGAGAAAAGTGATGAGAGGATTTAGAAAATAAAGACAAGAGATAATAGCTGAGGTCAAATAGTTGAACTTGCCTGATTGGCAAAGAAACCCCAAATAACAGTAAGGGCATTTATTTATACCTTTGCAAAGTTACAAGACACAAGATTACCAAGAGACTGGTAGCCCACAATGTCTAGGAAAGATGTTTTTCTCAACACTGAGGTAGCTTGACTGCTTTAGGCAATGAGGCCTCATCCTACCCTTCCACATATGATCAATTTTCAGTGGCTCCCAACAATCAATGACATCACATTGCCATGGAAGCAGAGAGCTTAATTATTAAAACCATATCTGGTTAATGTTATTTTGGGCAGTTGCATTCTTATTCATCAATGAAAGTCCTGTCCAATAATCTCTCTCCACCTTACAGGATATTTGCTTATCTTAAGAATTTTTATTACCTATCAGAAAACCAAATTTGATAACATTTTGACCAGCCAACAACCTAGGTGGAAGGATTCTTATAAGTCTATAATGCAAATTGTATTATGAACAAATGATCTAAAAATGAAAAGAGAAAAAAATCTTGAGCTTAAATAAAAAGGGAACAGCTGTTCACAGATAGAACAAAGATAAACAGGTGCATCACTTAACAAACTGGATGAACAAACATGTTACAAAATCAGTGTGCAAATATGTTTTGACCAAATTGAATTATAGTAACTTTATAATTTTAGAAATTTATAATTATAAATAGATTAGTCAGATTTTGTTGTTTGTCAACTAGCAGAGATTTCTTTTTTATTGCATTTAATAAGAAATAACAATGTGACAGTTTCAAAACACATTAGTAGTACATTTCCAGTATTTGATAAAATGCTTATTGTTGTCTTCCTAATAGTTATACAGAGTGCAGGGTGTAGACATGATAATTTTTCTAATCATTATTTAAAAATTTAAAAATTTTCTTCTCATTGAACTAAGAGAAAGTAGTTGTATACATTGTATACATAATCCAATGTTCCATAATCCTACTGGGTTATTTGCAAAACTGACAATGTTGGAAGCTGTTGATTTAAGCCTTTTACAGTTCAGCATACTAATCTAGCTTTACTTTTTATGCCTCATGGTTAAACTTTTATGCTGGGTGGTTAAGAGCAAGTTAAAGCAAGACCTGTTTAACAAAACATGTAACTTTTGTATCTCCCAAGGTCAGTCAAATCCCCTCAGGATTTACTTTGAAATCATGTACAGTGATTGTAGTCCTGTTTTCAGTGTCAGCCATCTGGATGAGTCATGGTCATTGCTTGACCAATTTGCTCTCAAGCAGAGACTTCTTATGAGAAAAATTTGGAAGGAATAAATCTTCTATCTATAATTTTTTTTATATTTTATTTTTAGAATACTGGTAACTTTCAGCTCACTGATCTCTATTTATTCTATCACCTATTCAGACATTTGATTCCTATTTTTGGTTACAGTCTCCTGGGGATTTTGGGTTAATTCCTTCCATTGACCCCAGACCAAGTTTAGCCTCATCCCTGTCATTCATGTCCGCTCCAAGGCATCACCATTACAGGACTATATTAGCTTCTTGAAAGGTAAAATCAACTCTCTCTATATATTTGGATTCATCATACAGCTGAATAGCTTGCTCTGGCATCCAGACAGGTTGTTCAGTATTCTCTGGAAAGACACAAGCATACCCTTGGCCCCAGGTAAATAGCAAGCTAGGTTTCTTCCTAGCTTTTATCTCTTATTTCATTGACTGTAATAGCATATAATGCCAAGTGAAATCTATTAGGAGGTAGGAGGGATTTCCCCCTTTTGTTTTTGTAATTCAATTTTGAGAATACAATGAGCATGTTTAACAACTTTTAGAACTAGAGGATTATAAGGAAATTCTGTGATAAGGTAAATATGAAAAATTTTACAAAACTTTGGGAAGGTAGCATTTGTATATGTTGGGCCATTGTCATTACTAACTGCCCACAGGCAGCCAAGGGTACTAAAGGCATACAAGTAATGATCAATGACATGTTTAGCCACCTTACTAGTGTGGGAAGGAGCAAAAGTAAACCCTGAGGAAGTGTCCACTGAGACGTGGACCTGGCACAAAGAGCCAAACTCAGGAATATGAGTAGATCTACTTGTCAGAGATAATTGGCATGTCTTGAGGAACATTGTCTAACAATCTGTTAAGACTGTTCTGTGGTTAAATGGAACTCTTTGCATGAGGTAGAAAGAAGCATTTTGATGAAAGGCAGCATGAGATGCAGAAGCCTATTGAATGGTGTGTAAGGGAGTCACTGACAGCAACCAGCAATCCTCTATTGCAGCATTTTCCTCAGTGGGAGGCCCTGATGACTGGGAATGGGAACATAAATTACCAATAAAACAGGGGACATAAGATGACCAAATAGCAAATTGGTGAGTGTGAAACATAAAAAAAGAACTTCCTGGTTAGTGTGAATGGAGGCAGTTTCAATGTGGCACATCACACTGCAAACATAAGTGCTGATTGAAGAAAGGTTAATTGGTCCGTATGACAGCTTGTAATTCAGTCTTTTGTGCAGAAAAGAAATTTGTATCTTGAATTCTAGAACAGGAGAATATTACATAACCTGCCCTGCCCTGCCCTGCCCTAAGATGACCAATCTGAAAATGGAAACACCTCTGACTATGGAACCGGAATTATGTTTGAATGAAAGACAAAGAGTGTGAGCAAAGCAAATTGAATTAATTTGTACAAAGGATTATGACAGTCAATAACACCGGGGAAGTTAGCTAAAGTGATTTGCTAAGAGAACAAAAGTTGCCACAGCCATTGTTTTTGAACCAAAGAATGGGGAACAGTAAGACTTTGCACCTCACAACCAAAGAGCTAAACAGCATGTGCTTGCCCGTGTGTGACCAGTTCTGCCACAGGATCATAAAAGGGAGTAATAGTTTTATGCAGAGCATGTGACATATGTAGCCATTGTAAAGGATACTGGGACTTCCAAGGGACCCCAATGGGCATATGTTGAGTTAGAAAAATAATTTAAAACATTGGCAGAGATGGATCAACTCTAGAAAGTTCAGCATTAGAAGAAAGGCAGATCAACTTTACTTAAGGCAGTTGTAGCTTCTGGCATTAGCACTCTTGAAGAATGTCAAAGAGAGGAGCTATCAATTAATATTACCAAATAAGACTGAAAAACAGATAGGGTTGATATGAACACTTTGGGGAATAATATGTCTTTGTTGAATAAAGTAATAAGCTGACCCAAATATGAAAAATGTGCCACAGTTTTCACCTTTTCAGGGACCATCACTAGGCCTGCCACTACCTAAATGGAATGCTAACATTAAATGACTGTTTAAACTTCAGTGTTTTCAGATTGTATTTTACAATTTTATACCTGCTTATAAAATACCAAAGCTTTTTTATACTAAAAATATTCAAGAATTTCCACTTCCACATAAAAACAAAAACAAACACACACAAAGAAAAATTCAAGATGAAGTTTGGCAATCATAAACCATACAACTGAAAAAAGAAATAAAACTGACAATTAACCTTTATAGAGATCAAGAGAACATTAAGGGCTTATAAAAACTTCTTAAATCAGTAGCATATCCTGCATAT
>PVKN010031614.1:0-12464 GCA_004027915.1 Capromys pilorides | reverse complement strand
CATTCACAATGTCAGGTCTTTTGAGACTATACAGTTTCTTTCTGGACTTTTTCCATATTTTGCTCTCTAAAAAGGACTAATTTTTATTAAAAATTATTTTATAGAATAGGAAAACTAACTCCAAGGTATCTGTTTCTTATATACTCTGATGGACTAAATTATCTGTCAAGTATGTTAAAAACCTTCCTGCACTTTGCTCCTAATGTTATGGAGGTAAAAAACAAAACAAGAACATTTCAGGTGCAAACTACATCTCCTCTCCAGCATGCCTTCCCAGCCTCTCTGATTCCAGCCTTTCACACCGTCTTTGACACCTCAGCAACTCTGCAAGGTGCTGGGAACAGATATGCAAATCCCACCCTGTCTGGCACTGGCCTCATGGATTTCCTCCAGCTGAGAAAAACCCACTTTATCTTTATCTCCCCCAGCGCTCTTTGTCCCACACCCAGATCTGCACTTTTGACCCTCCTAGGGAAGCCCATAGCACCCAACTGTGTCACATCTTAAGAGTAAAACAAGTGGCAGTGGTGGTGTATTCATGTAATCCCAGCAGTCAGGAGGCTGAGGCAGGAGGACAGCCACAAGTTCATGGCCACCCTAGGCTACACTGTGAGCTCAAAGCCAGCCTGAAGTACATAGCGAGACCCTGTCTCAAAAAAATAAAAAAGCAAATTCCTTTATGTGTTCATTTTTACATCTGATGATTGATTGACTTCCTTTTGAACCTGGATAGTGACCAACTCTGACAGGACCTACCCTCCTAATCATGATGAGGCTGCTGCTTCACAGTTCTGTCTCATTTTCAGTCAGTGTCTCTGTCTCTGTCTCTCTCCTCTCCTTTCCCTGCCCCCACCCAACAGAAAGCAAAATTGAAACTGCTTCAATGTTCCAGCCAAATCTAGTTGGATAAGCACACTGCTGTGGGAATCATCATATATCGTCTCAGCTTTATGAATATTTTTATTCTTGGAAGACCTTGGGACACAACTTCTAGCTCCCTATAGCCTTTCTGTCCCTCTCACTACTTCTACCTAGGTTTTTGAGTACTACCCTGAAGAAAAGGGGAAAAAATGAAAGTTACATTCATCCAATTAACATTTATCCAACACCTATCATATGCCAGATGCTGTTCTGATCTTGAAGACAAGAGTCTTAAAATAGCCCAACTTGTGGTAATAAGAGCCCATCTTCACATGTAAGTTAGAACAAAAGCAGAGGTCCCAAATGCTAATGGTGAGTTTCTTACATTAAGAAATAATCAATTCTCAGCCTTTTGGCTAAGATCAAATGAAGAAACAGACCAGCTGGAGAGGAAAAGTCATAAAAATGTAGCTTTGGACAAAGGACAAAAGCTGGACCAACCAAAGTGATCATGGGACTACTGTATCCCCAGGGAGCACCTTACTAAAAGAAAGGCAGCAAAACCAGGTCCTGAGAGGTCTGGCAAGAAAAAGGCTTCCTTACCTCCTTCTTCTCCCCAGTTTGCTCAGCTATCAGCTGGTCAAACACTGCCCCGAACTCTTCGTGGATCTTCTGCATTTCGTTGATATGACTGGCAACCTTGTTCATGGTCTTGATGGCCACTAGAAGAGCACAAGCCAGAAGTGAAGAGGCCACTCAGAACCTCTCGGGCCAAGGAAGGGAGGTCGGGGCGCTGCTCACCGTCCAGGTGGTAGTGCTCCTCGCTCTCTGAGTCGGTCAGGGCGAAGAGCTCCTTGAGCAGCAGCGGGTACTTGAGGATCCTCTGGATGGGCTTGATGAGGTAAGACTCCAGCGTGGACGAGTGCTGCTGCCTCGGGTTCTGGGCGTCCAAGAATGCCTTGAAAGCCGTGTCAGTCTTGGCTGGAAGGGTTTAGATATAGGTGGTCAGGTGGGCCTTCTTATGCACCATTCCCGTCCTGGGCACTGACTGACAGGAAGGAGGGAGGGTGCAGGGCAGGCTCAGCTCATAGAGAAATATGTCGGCTATCACTCAGATAGGTTGAAGGGCCCTGGCCAGTGAGCATTGCATGCCTGGGCTTTCGGGCAGCTGTTCCTCCTCCTTCTAATACGCATGTCATTGTCTGCTGAAGTTTTTGCCTAATGACCTCAAAGACTCCTCACAGGACAAGCCAGGTCCTGAAGGTAGTAAAGGACTTGCCTGCAAGCATCAATTCAGAAGCACCATCTCTCCTGTGAACTTCTGACAGGTCACTTTCCCCTGCCCCATTACCTTGGGGCCTGGCATTATGTACCCTGGTATCTACTAGAACTCAGAGCTCGTGGAGATTATCCAAGCCAGAAAGGCTGAACCTGCTCTGCAGCCCCACAGCGTTCCCCTCAAGCCACAGCGAGTCTCCTGCCCCCTTCTAGCTGGTCAACCCTGTAGCTTTCCCTTAGAAAGCAAAGCTCTCGCCCTAGGAATTATATGTGACAAACCTGGTAGCGATCCACTTGCCTACTCACCTCTGACTAACAACAAAACCTACATTCTATGCATGCCTTCCCTGGCTTTCCTAAACTCTCAAGCATTTCACCTCTGGAAGACTAGCTCTGGAACACAATGAGGGAAGCACAGAAGCAGCAGCTCCTGACAGCAGTGGCTGTGTGGAGTCACGCTGACCCCTCGGAATCTGTTCAGTGTCAACTTGGGGCTGCCTTGGTTAGCAGTCAGCGCTCACAGGGTGGGGACCTGAGCAGAGCTCAGGCAGCACTTTCCTCACCAGTTTTGCTTACACCTGTGTCCCCGCTGGGCCTACAAGGGCCCTGGGGGGCTGGGGAGCTAGGGGGCTGGGGGGCCGAAACCAGTACACAAGAATCTGCCAATGGACTACTAGAAGACATGGCTGGTGCTTTCCAGGTGCAAACAAATGCTGGGAACAGGGAGGAAGATCTATCCAAGGGACAGTGTCAGTGGACACAAGAAGCGTCCAGGCTGGTGCCAGCTGGACGACCTGCCCAGAGTGGGCATGCAGGCTTCCAGCCCTCCCCTGCACTGTGCCCTATGCCACTCATCCATCTGAGTATTCCTGAGCTGTATCCTTTAGGGTGAACCAAAAGACAAACACAATCAACGTTTTGAACAAACTCATTCTTCACACTCAGCATTTATACATTCATCTAGGTGACTTTTGCCTATTCGAAATTAAGCGCTACTCTCCAGGGATTCAGTACTTTTTATAACAGCACCTGCATGTCAGAGGAACACAGACAGATCTTGAATAAATGAATAACAATTTATAAAACTCAGCTGGCATATGTAAGTGTGTGTGTGTGTTTCCTTCCCATCACTAGGGGTAGTCATACAGGCTAATAACTCCAACGATACTGTAACAGGGCATGATGAAATTGCAAAAGGATTCCTCTATTTAATTAAAAAAATAAAGTGATCATGGAGGAAGACCTTACAGTCTTTTCACTGTTTTTAAATCTTATCACAAGGAATCAGATTCCCTAAGTCGAGCTCCTTCTTCTGTTCCCCTCAAAGGGACAGATCCCTGAAGAAAAGGACCACTGTAAAAGAGAGCAGCCCACTAGCTATGAGTCAGGACAACCTCAGCTTCCAGAGGCACCCAAGGCTTTGACCACGCTGAGAAGAAACCCAGGAACCTCACCCTCCCACACACTGGAGATCAAGTCCAAAAATCTGACATGGACACAGGAAGCGTTCAGGCTGGTGCCAGCAGGACGACCTGCCCAAAGTGGGCATGCAGGCTTCCAGCCCTCCGCGGCACTGTGCCCTATGCCACTCATCCATCTGAGTATTCTTGAGCTGTATCCTTTAGGGTGAACCAAAAGACAAACACAATCAATGTCCAGCCCAGCTGCGAGTGTGCTGGAAGCCCCAGATGTGTTTTCCATGCTCCTGGCTCATTTGGCAACTAGGAAAATGTAGGTCATGCCTGCTGTTTTAAGGGATAGCTTTAAACATTAACCATAATATTTTTCAGGTGCAAAAAATAATGTTCTTAAATTAAAAATCCATAAGGGTAAATTTAATCTAATTGAGTAATTTCATAAAAGCACTCATTGCTCAAAGAAATGTAATGGATATATAATTTCATATGGAGCTAAAATGGTTACTTCAACACTTCAATAACAAGCAGTAATCAGTAGGTTTTAAAAGAAACATACGCGCTGGGCAAGGTGGCACACGCCTCTAATCCCAGCACTTGGGAAACTCAGTGCAGGAGGATCAGTGTGAGTTTCAGATCAGCCTGGGCTTCAAAAGTGAACTCAAGGCCAGCCTGAACTGCATAGCTAGACCCTATCTTAAAAAAAAATTATTAATTAATTAATTAATTAAAAATAAATAAAAGAAACATATGCCCTGGCTTGGAACTATATGACCAATGGAAGATGTGGTTAAGGTCCCCCAGCGTGACAAGGAGCTTCCTAGAAGCCTGTAGACAGTACAGACTGTCACTACCGCTAAGTCTGTCATCATCTGGGACAGGCTCTCCGATTACCTGAGACCCACATTACAGTAATATTTCTTTTAATAGGCTTTAAGTTGAGCTAGTTCTCTTTGGCAGCACACACAGGCATAGCACATGGAAATCATTTACATATCAAGGGACTTGATTAGCAGATGTTCCCTTGGCAGCCACAGGGACATGTTGAGAAATAACAGGCTGATTTCCAGAGATTCTTTGAAACCAAACAGTCGACTGATTCTACTGTTCACCAAGAAAATGTTTCTTTAATGTTTTTTGAGAGGAGGGATGCCTTTATTTATATTGTTGGATGATTCATATATATTATGTTTTACATTGACTTGAAAAAAACTTTGACTTCAATAGAAGTAGAGTCCTTCCCCTCCCACCCCCCACCCCCAACCCTGGCCATATCAGGGATTGAACTTAGGACCTTGCACTTGCCACGCAAGCACTTATTCTACTGAGCTGTCACCCTGGCCCAGAAGTAGAGCTTTCTAAATAGATAACAACTATATATATTTGCGGGTGAGTAGAATGTGGTACTTCAATAAATATACACGATATAGAATGACCAACTCCGTAATTAGCACATCAACCTCATTTATCATTTCTTTGTGTTAGGAACACGCAAAGTCTTGTTATTTTAAAAATATGTATTATTGTTAACTAGTTATCCTCCTATAGAATGCTAAAACTAATTTCTTCTAACTATACAAATTTTATTTATTTATTTGATTGTGGTGCTGAAGTCTGAACCCAAGACTTCCCACTGACCTACATGCCCTGCTGTCACAGCTGGTATCTACATGGTGCCACCACCACGACCACAGCCGCATCTGGTGGGGTGGGGGGGGTGAAGGGGGTTATACTAGGGGGTGGGCAATGGAAGCCCCACCCCCGGCTGTGGGTGGCACCAACCGAGAGGCTTACAGCCTGGATGGGCTGTAAAGGGAGAGAAGGCGGGCATGCCCGCTGCTGGGCATGGCTCGTTGCCATCTGTCTACTGCTGCGAACCATTCCTCCTCTGCAAGGCCACTCTGCCATGACGCCCTGCCTGGGAGCCAGCCAATGGTGGACCGAGATGTCTACAAACTGTGAACTGAGATAAATCTTTCCTCCTTAAACTTGCTAGGCTCAAACTTGCTAAAGTCTTCCTGCCTCAGCCTCCAGAGTGCTGGCATGGCAGGCATATACCATCACACCTGGATTGTAATTGCAGTCTTTGTTTTTAGCCTATTAATCAAACTTTTCCTAATTCCCTACCACTCTTCCTTCCCAACCTCTGAATAATCACAATTCTACTTTTTGCTTTCATGTGATCAACTCTACCTATCCCCAGCTCCAAACACTGAGCTATGGAAACACAATTGCTTTCTGGGGACTCTCAGGCTGTTTCATCACCTTTTCAGAACATGAGAAAAAAAAAAGTATCTGGAAGCGGGGTACAGCTCAGTAGCATGCACAGGGCCTTGGGTTTGATCCTCAGCACTGCCAAAGTCAGTACAAGCATAAAGAAAAAGGTATCTCGCCAACATAAAAATTCTACTTTGTTCTATGCAAAAATAACTGTAACTAGAGCAATTTTCAGTACATAAGTGAAACAACTTTAGTGGTGATGTCAGTAGCAGATTTCATACACCTAGGGACAAAAATAGTTAACTCCTAAAAAGGTATTTGAAGTGTGGTAGGTTAAGAGAATAAGCTTGACTTCATCAATAAAAACAGGGATTAAAGCAGGGATTTTTAAACAAAATTGCAAAATGAGCTAACAATTCTGGCCCAGAACAGCCAAGTCAACACTTTCACTAGAAGAAAACTGATAATAATGATTAATTTATCTATTAATGTCTTTCACTCTTCATCACCCGTATCTGTTGTCTTTCCAACACATCACTGATTCTTGGGCTTCTTCTAAAGGCCAGTAACCGTAGTCAGACACACTAATGTGAAATGACAACTGACACCTGGGCCTGCCCCTGTCACACGGGACTCACCTTTCACCAGGACCTTGGGGACTTTCGTGTGGCTGGCGCAGAAGGCACTGTAGAGCTTGAAGCGGTCGGCATAGTACAGAAAGGATCCCCCCAGAGAGAACAGCACTTTCTGGATTTAATGAGAAAAGGCACAATTGGTTCACCTTGCTCCTTACCAGAGGTCTCCGTGGGTACAGCAGGCCGCACACACGTGCCTCTCTCCCCACAGAGGAGCATCCCTGCCTTTCCACCCAGGGCCGGCCAGGGTCTCACAGAGGGTGTGACAGATGTTTACAATGGCGCTGCCCCTGGATTTCCAGACCTATGTCTTTTAATGACCTCTCAGGGATGCTTGGAGTGTTGATGAGAAAAGGTATACTTTGGAAAAGATGCACACCTCCTGAATTCTCTCTTGTCAGGAGACAGACATGGCAAAACACATAAAGTAGAAAATGCTCACACTTCCAAAAGTAAAACACAGATGTCCCTTGGTCACCACATCCATTCTCTCCAGAACCTGCTCTACACTTTTAGCTGGGAGTACATTAAGAATACCACAATGTTAAAGTAAAAAAAACTTCCAACTGCAAGAATTAGGAGCCATTTCTTCGGCCTATATGAATGAATGAGCCTCAGGAAAATGCCTTTCATGAGCTCACATCACTCGAGTCTTGCTCAGACAGTGGCTCTGTTATTAAGGCAGAAAGCTGAAAGTTAGGTACAAGCAAACAATTAACATTTTGGAGTTGAGTAATACACCAGGCTCCTACCAGTTCAACTGATCTAACACACAGTAAGTTTTGAGTATCTGCTGACCAAAAAAAAAAGTTTCTTTAGACCAGATTTAACTTGATATAATCAGCAGCCTGAGTCTTCTTCCTACGCGTTCTACTTTCCCAGCACGCCTACTTAGAAGGGCATCAGCGGGAGCCACCTGACACTATGAGAAGAGGTCATTATCCTCTGAGCCTCTCTCAAAAATGAAACAAGAAAAGGAATGAAAGAAAATGTTGTCTATGTCTCCTTTAGGCATTCTAATATCATTCATTTGTTTTTTGTTTGCTTTTGTCTTTTGTGCAGGGTCTCACTATGTAGCTCGGACTCCTACTAGTGATCCTCCTGTTTTTAGTCTCCCCAAGGCTGGGGTTGCAAGCATGTGCCACTATGCCTGGACTCAATCGACAGTTCATCGCAACTGGGGGCGGGGCCAGCACAGCTGTGGTGCCAGGCATCGAACCCTGCCCCTGTGCTGACCTAATCAAGCACTTAGTCCACTGAGCTGTCTCACTGGCTCTAACAGCATTCATTTGTTTAACTCATTATTTTTAAATAAAGTCCCACGGTGGAGCCCAAGCTGGCTTCAAACTCAAGATCATCCTGCCTCAGCCTCCCAAGTGCTAAGATTACAGTGTACACAACCATGCCCAGATTTAACTTGGTAGACATAACTGTGTATAATGGATACATATTATATTACATAAAATGTTTTACTATCCTATATATAGCATATATATATACAAAATATGTGATATAGTATATACACATATAATATTCATATGCATACATACACACTTATTGCATACATACACTGACTGTACACCAACCACACATAAAATACTAAGGATCCATTTATTCTTCTGGCCTTAAAGATGAACCTTAGGACACACATGTACACAAACACATTTATCCAACATGGCTATCTCCAGGATTTCAGGCCAGTGGGCACTGCTAATTTCCAAGAAGAAATTTCATGCAAACTTATGTATCTGAACATATCTGTAGTAACAGGAAGTGGACCACAGATACCTGCAGGTAACAGGAAGAGGCGGGAGAGAGAAATCACACAGGTGCAGAGTCTTTCAGCATGATGACTAAGTCCACTGGCCTGGCTGTGCTGTGTTGTGTTCTGTTGTATCAATGGTTTTCTAGTAACATTTGTGTATAATTCATGAAATGTCATCCTTTAAATATTTACACTGCATTTATATGTTAATTATGTGTTATTAATCTGTTTAAATAGTATATGAGGGTGACATGCCACCCAACACATGAATCAATGAGTTTTGTCAGCTGGAGGTTTGAACAGGAAATCTCTGCAATAAAGAGAAGCCAGCCAGGGCTGAGGAAATAAATTATGTGCACCCTCACTAAGGCGCTGTTCATAAATCCTCATTAAGGCTGCAAGGACACGGCACGCTAAAACACTGTCTCCTTCCTGGCTAATGATACGCATTACCATCCGGCAGACTTTCCCAAACGGGATAAATTAATTTGTTTACTGGGAGACCAGAGGTGCTATTTTAATTTGCTAATAGCTAATTTATTAAAGGATTGCTCATAAACAAAAGGTCAAGGTTGGCACATGTTCTGGTGTGGAAGCCAACAGATGGGCCAATTTAATGCAAGTAGCTGGCACTGGTTCTCACTGAGCCACAGGGTCAAGACCAGTCAGCACCCACTCTGACGCCCTTTGGGATCTGCCCACCCAGTGGGCCACGCCCACATGGACATCACAGGGACCAGAGCTTACACAAAACCACGCAAGACTCACTGCCCTGTGCTACGGGGGAGTTCATCTCCATCCACAAGGGAGCCCAGCCGTGACATCAAGAGGTGAGACAGACCTTGAATTGGTCAACTCTCTCAAGTTTCTCCAGATCAGGTACCAGCCTCACTCCATCTTCTAGCGTTTTAAGGAATTCTACTTGAAACTCCACCATTTCTGTTAAATTTCCAAACAGCACATCAAGCTGAAAAATAAAAAAGAATGTAATCACCTTGTCTATCTTAAGTGTTCAGAAATTTTATCAGCCTTTGTGGGTTAAGATAAGTCTCCTACCAAAGGATCAAATAATCTCTTATTCTTCCACGTACGCCAAAGCTCAACAGGCAAAATGTAACCTATTTCTTGTAAATACATGAGCTCAACATGTTCTCAGTGATATGTGTGCCCCATTCCCGCCTCTTCCCCACAAGTCACCAGATAGTGAGACCTCACTAAGCTGAGACAATCCCACCGTACCTCATCCTGGGTGAGGAAAGTCTCCTTCTGAAGGGGCTTCAGGTATCTCTCCATGAGACAGTTTAAGTCCTAAAGGTTGAAAGATATCTCATTAGCACATCTAAAAGTCTATGCAAGGAACCTAAAGGAAAAGAGAAACATGATGTTTTGTACAGTGATTGCTGGCATAGATGCTTCCTCAGTCAGCATCTCAGGCTGTGCAGGCCACGTGATCAGGGCCACCCCACTTCAGCTTGCCACACCCTGAGAGCAGGGAAACAAGGGAACCAACACCAGGCTGCAACAGAACTGGATTTGCAAAAATAGACAGCAGGCTGGTTTTGGGCTGAGAGCCGTAATTTCCTCATAACTGACTTAAAAACTAAAATATAGATAATTTAAAAAACATCACAAGGGCCGGCCAAATAGCTCAGTGGATTAAAGTGCCTGGAAGCAGGCACAGGAGTCAAGAGTTTAATTCTCAGGCCTGTCATGCTGGCCCCGCCCCTGGGGTGGGCTGAGATGGCAACTGAGATTGGGCATGGTAGCATGCACCTGTAATCCCAGCTCTTGGGAGGCTATAAACAGGCTATGAGTCTGATCTAATAGTGAGTGAGACCCTGCACACCCTGTAGACCCTTACCTAAAAAAATAGAGAAAATAAATAAATAAATGCAAGCAAATAAAAAAAAAAATCACAATCCTTTCATGTGGGGAACATCAGTCAACATCAGGATGAGCAGTGGTGCAAAGAAAATAGACCTGACCCTTCGAGCTCGAATCCACTTAGGTTATGAAGGTAATGCTTTAATATTAACTTTATAATAGAATTAGGAAGATCACAGAGACAGCTTAATAGTCATTGTATTCCACTTGCTTGGTCATATATATATATATATATATATATATATATATATATATGAATTGTTGCATTATATGTATCAATGAATTGATAGGCTTTAACTTTTTGTTTTGCTTTTTTTTCCTGCTTTAACTTTTTAAAAGTTGCTCAGTTAGGGAGTTAGTTAGCTAGTTAGTTACTGTACTGGGCACCAAACTCAGGGCTTTCACACTGAGCTACATTATCAGCCCTTCTTTATGTTGTATTTGCAGACAACCTCTTGCTACGTTACTACGTTGGCCAGGACAAACTCAAACTTGCGATCCTCCTGGCTCAGCCTCCCAGAGCAGCAGGATTTCAAGTGTGCATCATCTCATCACACTGGGTCATAAGAGAACAAAATACTCAGAACAAAAGCCCAGCTCCATAAGTGAGGACTAGACACGCTCCAGCTCCACACGTTGGCCCCACAGTGGAGCACGAGATGGACTCAGCAGGAAGGGCCCTGGGAAGAGAGAGACCTACTTTCACATAGGTGCGCTCGGTCTCCAGGAGTTCGCAGATCACCTTGCGCAGCTTATCTGCATCCGACAGCTGTCTCATAGTGGCCAGCTGAGGGGCCGTGGCATCTGGAGGGGACGGGCTTGAGTCGGAAAGGTTCATCTCGTGAAGACTGCGGCAAAACGCGGCCACCTGCTCTGTGCTCTTGGGAGGACAGTGGGGAAGGCAAGGCATGTGTGTTAGCCCTCATGACATCCCTGCCTGGCCCTCTGGAAGGGTGCTCTTCCCAGTCAGCAAACAGTCATGTATGAATCACATCTGTTTCCCAAGTTGTTCTGTTCCTTATAGAGCCCAATGATGCTCAAAACTACTTACAGCAGTGCATACTGGGTATTGCTAAGAAAGGCCTCTTATCATTTCCAATTAATAGCTAAGACAAGCCCAGAGGGATTAGGAAACTCATCTAAGGTGACACAGCTGGTAATTGGCAGTGTTAGGATTTGAACCAGTCTGGTTCCAAACTTTGTGGCTTGGGGAGCAGCGGTTGCTGGAGATTGCTATGATATAAGCAATCATTCTAAAACTGAGCTTTATGCTCAGTCCACAGCCTGGTTTTTGTTTTGCTGTTACTGTTTTTTAAGTACTGGGAACTGAAGCCAGACCTTCACACTGAGCTATATCTCCAGCACCCCTCCACCATCTCCATTTTTAAAATCTTGAGACAGAATTTTGCTAAGTCAGAGTTGTCAAGTTGTCCAGACTGAACTTGAACCTGTGGTCCTCCTGCCTCAGCATCCCAGAGCAGTGCGATGATAGATCTCTGACACCAGGCCCAGCCCAAATCCTGGCTTAACCATCCCACAAGAAGTGGGTAAACCAAGAGAATGACACAGAAGTCAACCACACTCACACAGACTACAAGGGCAACTCGCAGAGTCATTGTAGAGCACCGGCTACTTATTTGGAATGTTGGAAGGCAGTTTCTTCCTGTTTTCACTGCAAATGGACACCAAGGCAACTCTCTAGAATAAGACAGTTCTCATACATTTTAGAAGTAAAGAACTTTCTTTCCATATTCTCCAAGGATGGGAAGGTCCCACTGTGCTCCTGGAGGATAGGCTCTCAAACGGGGTTCTGTGGGTGCTCGCCATCTCTGACCACACCCCTAGGAGGACAATCAGGGAGGACCCCCAGGCTGCTGTCATCCCACTTGAGTTCTGCATTCTGAAGTGCTACCCACTGAGGAAGGTACAGAGATTCATCAGAGCATAGGTTACTGAAAGCCAGTGCTATCAGTAGTGCTCTGCTTCAGAGACTATTGGAATCACCTGGGGATTCTTTGTTTGAGACAAGGTTTCACTATGAATCCTCAAACTCATAATGATCCTCCTGTCTCAGCCTCCTGAGTACTGAGAATGCAGATGTGCACTACCACACCCATCTATGTGAGGAAGTTTTTTAAACATTCAATGCCCAGTGTATTCCTCCAATCATTTCCAACAGAAATGCAATTGGCAACTATACTCTAAGTGAAACGAATCAGACCTCATGTGTAAACATTGTATTGTGTCCCTTGAGTAAGAACTTGAGAGACTAAATAAAATCAGAAAGATATAACAGATATTGTGAAAGGGGAAGAAACTGTTCAAGGGCAGGAACAACTGAGATGAGGGAAAAGAAAGGGGGAGAAGGAGGGAAGGAGGAAGGGGGAGAGGGGGAGGAGGAGCTGG
>PVKN010031613.1:0-12464 GCA_004027915.1 Capromys pilorides | reverse complement strand
GTACTAAGGATTGAACCCAAGGCCTTACATAATACCAGGCAAGTGATCCACCACTGAGCTATACCCCTACCCTTGTTGTCTTCCTTGTTTTCTAATTTTATTCATTCCTTTTATGTTTTCCCTGAAACTAAGTTGAATCAGTTCCAAAATGAAACAAGCTTCTCAGGGACAAACCCACTTTTTTCTAATCTTCTGGATTGAAGTACCAAGTGGAGACTATATTTTTTGTCTTTGTTATACTGTGATCCCTACTATGTTACTTAAGAAACCAAAATATTACTGAAAGCTGGCAGAACACAAGTGAGTTTTTCATTATGGGAGAAAATAACAAGTGGTAATAGATTTTCCCCCTGGTTGTTAACTTCCTGAGCTGAGTAAAAAGCTTGGAAATCCAGATATTTAGTCTTGATTCTACCACTAATTGGTAGAGTTCTAGAACAGGTTAAGCTAACCTTCCTTGGCCTTACTTTCCTCATGTGTAATAACGAAATACTTCATGGTAGCATGACAGTTTTATGACACCAGCAATAGAATACAAGTATGATCACATTCCATGAAGTGGTATTGTTCTAAATTATCTCTCTCTGAAACATTTCTAATAAAGTGTTTGGTTTTAAATTATATGGTTGGTTAGATATGACCTATACATTATGAGCAGGTGCTATTTTTCAGATATTTATTTGAGACATTAATACTTTGGTACTCAATTGTCAGTGTTTTCTGGTGTATATTTTCATCCTTGGGATAGTGGAAGCCTACAGTGGGAAGAAGAGTTTACTACCTCTGAACCTACTTGGAACAAGTGGAATCTTTGTCAAAAAATTTTACCATGTATTTTTCAGCATTGTTTTTATGCACTGAAAGTACTAATTCTTAAGCACAGATACCGGAGCTATCCCAACATCGCTCCATGAAGTGATGCACCTAAAGGGAAAGCAGGTGCCAGTGGAAGAAGGCACCTCCAGGAAGGTGGCTTGCTTGGGCCTTCGTCTTTCCCTCCTCCCATACTAACAGGCTGATCTTTCCCATGGAGTATATATTTTGCTTTTTTTGTTTTTTTTTTTTTTATCTCCTTTTACTACATTTATGTTCTTGGCCGTGTAAAAGCAATAAAGCTGTTTTCTGTTCTTCACCTTTCTCAATCCCGAGTATCTCTTATATGCATGAAGCTGAGGCTTTGATGGTTGGTCTGACCCTTTAAGTGGCTCTTCAAAACCTATGTCCCATTTCCACTAGTGGCCTTGGGACATACTTATTTCTAATGTTCCTTCCAATCAGATTTCTATGTTAAATCCTAAAATGGGATTTAAAAATAAGAGTTGGAAAATTCACATTTATTGAATAACTAGCATGTTACAACTTGGAATTCATAAATTCCAAATAAATGTACATTTGATCTGTTACTTTTTAGCACCAATAGGCTGATGTTGACCTGACAATGGTTTGACAATTCCCTCGGTGGACCTTGAATCTGCTTTGTAACAGTCCTTCGCTGCTTCTCTTAGTCTCCCAGGCCTACTGTCCTCCTTTCTGTACAATCTGGGCAAATCGACTGGTGATGGCAAGAGTAGTGTCAATGAAGCGGTCGACACAGCTAGAGAGGCAGTTTTCAGTGCGAGAGTCTAGGCGATTGCCTGGCTTCTCCACACATTTATCCCAACATAGCTCCATGAAGTGATGCACCTAAAGGGAAAGAAAATCAGTAACTACCAGGATCTGGAGAGATGCCTAACCCTGTCCCTCCTTTCTGACACAGGACTTCATTAAGTAGTTCAGGCTGGGGCCAGGGCAATAGCTTGGCAGCACGCACCAGCCTGGCAAGTGCAAGGTCCAGAGTTCAATTTCTGATCCTAAAGGCAAAAGTGTTTCAGGCTGGCCTTAAGCTCAGTGATTCTTCCTGCCTCAGCCTCTAGGCAAGCTCTACTACAACCATCCTGCAGCTTTTATTTCCTTTTTTTTTTTTGACCCGAGAAACCCATTCTCTTAACATGGCAGTAACTATGGAATCAAACTGGACTGTTCTTCACGTTCTTGTATGTCACCAGAATGACCCAGATTCTCGTCCTTAGTACCGTCTTTAATACTCCCTAAAATACCTAGCACCAATATGAAATAGAAAAGTGGAGTCGTTTTATTGATACAGGGTCTCTGCTATGTAGTTCGGACTTGTACTGATCCTCCTGTGTCAGCCTCCCCAGCGCTGGGATTACAGGCATGTGTCACCACTCCCGTTTTGGGGGCCAACTTGGCATAGGGGTGACACTCTGGACCTTGCATTTGCAAGGCAGGTGCTTGTGCTGCCAAGCTATCCCAGTTGGTGGGGATCAATTTAAACTTTTTCTTTTTTTGAAACAGGGTCTTGCTATGCTGTTCAGACTGGCCTTGAGCTCACTTTGTAGCTTAGGATGGCTTTGAACTCTAGATCATTGTGCCTCAGCCTCCCCAGTGTTGGGATTAGTGCTGGAATTACAGGAGTGCCCCATCACACCCGGTTTTAATTTATTTAAGCTAATTAAAACCTACAATATGTTCTAAATATTTTAGGGTTGTGGATACAATAAAGAATTTGAGGGCTGGGGAGATAGCTCAGCGGTCTAAACGCTTGCCTGGCAAGAGTTAACCGCACGCCTAGCCAGCCTGAAGAAACCTCGCGCTGGGGAGGCTGAGACCCGAGGATCATCACTACGAGTCTGAGCTGCATACTTGCATACGAAGAAACTTTATCAAATAATTTGGTGAGGTCATGTATGGATTCCTCCTTCAGAAAAACTCACATTCAGGCACAGAAAATGTGTTCAGGACCCAAAGGTTGCTAGTGAGGGTTCCTGCCACACAGTCTGCATGGTGCTTACCGCTCCCCAAAAGGAGAAAAAAATCAGTCACGTAAGGTGCAAGGGAGAAGCTCCGGGGCTGAATATGCCCAAAGGACTCAACCCTTGTCCCAAACCAAGAGTAAGCACTGTTTACTTCAGAGGCCCTGTCTCCAAAAATATTCTGATATTCATTTTCCAATACATGATCGCAAATGATTTTCGCAATCTAGCGAGGCAGTGGGCCCGAACCCACACTAGAAGGCTGTCTCGACTAGAAGCGCTGGGCCTTCACGGGGGCAGGTCAACGCCGGCCTAGAAAGGGCCCACCGGCTAGCAAGCCTCCCGTGCCTGTGCGCGGACCAGGTTTCTCGCCTTTCCTGGCCTTGTCACTCTGCGCTGGTTTAGCAGGCACCTGAGCACCACCCGCCATCAGGAACCGAAGGGCCCGTCTCGTCCTTTGCAAGGGGACTGTCACACAAGCAGTGCCAAGCACCGGGCAGGCGGCCTCGGCGCGCCTCCAGCGAGCTCCGTGGGTGTCGGGACCTACATCACACTCTCCCTCCACCCGCAAGAGTTGGTGCCCGTGCGCTACCTGTGCAGTGAACTGCGCCTTCTGTTGTTCGGCCGCCACCAGGCGCTGCAACTCCGCTTCATTTGCCTCGCCAAGCTCCGCCATGGTCCGAAAAGCTGTAAAAGTGAGGGAGAGCGCTGTGCGCTTGCGCGGCAGGCGCGCGCCCGGCCTTGCTTCCGGCTCCCCTGGCGTTTTCTCTCCGAATTGGCTTTTGTCGTCACCGGGTAGACTTTGTACTTCCGGGTTGGTGGGTGACCTTGAGGCTTCGAAAGCAAGATGGCGGCTCTGTTGAGGCTGAGCGTCCTCTGCGGTGCCCGGGGATCCCGAGGTGAGGGGTGGTCAGCTGCAGATGCCTGCCGCGGCGTCCAGTAGGGCGAGCGGCAGGGAGTGAGGACGAGGTTGGCGGGCGCTGGCAAGCCTTGAGCAGGCAGGAATCCTTGCCTCCCTTCCGCCTCCCAGCCGCCTGCCCGGGGAGAGCTGTGAGCACTGTCGCCTGCGGGCCCGGAGGCTCGCCTCCCCTGCTCCGGGTTGACGTGGTAGGATAAGCTGGAAAGAAAGCGCTCTCTGGAAGTTATGCTACATAGTCGTTCTTTTTGTGTTTTTCTTTCCATTTACTGTTCTTAGAATGCCCGCCGCCCCCGAATTGGGAAAAAGAGTTAGGATTTGAGCCCGTTTTCCCTGGGTTGGTATTGTTGGCTTGTGGGTGTGGAGGATCCTCAGCCGAGCAGGCCACTGATGCTATACCAGGCGTTGGGGTAAGGCCAGAACAGATAGTGCGAGGTAACTCCTGCCCTGAAAGCTTTCTTTTTTTTTTTTTTTAGAAAATACATGTACACATAATCTAAGGTAAAGCCAAAATTTCTGCTGTACAAAACTCACAGAAGTTTAGAGAAAGAGTATTTCAGTTATATTTTGAAAGGATTACCAATCTTGTTTTCGTTTTCCTCTCTGTGTCATCCAGGCGGGCTTTAAACGCACTGCGTGACCCATGCTGACCTCAGACTCAGCAGTCTTCTTGCCTGAGCCTCTTGGTGCTGGGATTGCAGATGTGCCCCCCAGGCCCAGCACCTATCTTGGTTCCCAAAGACATGTACCTGATTTGAGCTTTGAGCTCTGAGGATTGAGAAAGCAAAGGAAGGACAGTATGGTTAGCGCTACTGAGTGAGCCAAAAGCAGTAATGGCATAGGAGGTGCGTGGTATGATAGAAAGCAAAGAATCATACAGTCAGTTGGTGGGTGTGAAGATCAAGGGGAGCAACTTGAGTTTAGAAAGATGAAGGAATTAAATCAGAGGACTTTTTTGTACTAGGGATTGAATATAAACCCTTGCCCATGAAGCGAACAACTGAGTCCCTTTTTAAAAAATGGCATTTTGAGATCGGGTCTAGCTGTGTAGTTAAGGCTGGCCTTGAACTCGCTGTGTAGCTGTGTAGTTAAGGCTGGCCTTGAACTCACTGTGTAGCCTAGGCTGACCTCAAACTTGTGGTAATCCTCCTGCCTCAGTTTGTCAAATGCTCAGATTACAGACATGGCCTGCCACGTCCTGCTTGAGATAGGGTCTTGCTAAAATGCCTGGCATAGCCCTGAATTAGTGATCTTCCTGCCTCAGCCAAGTAAATTATAGGCCAGTGTCACTAAGCCTGCCTACAAAAGAATGTACCTTGGTAGAAAAAAAAAATTGTACACTTAACTTGGTATTGAAGTGTAGCCATTGCTTTGTGTTTTTAGTTTTTCTGCCTGAGATAGTATCTCACTGTGTTGCCCGGGCTGGCCCACAGTTCCTGGGCTGAAGTGATTCTGAGGGGTAGCCATTGAGAAATTGAACAGATCTTCAGTTTCAATTGTGATAACACTAGTTGGTGGCTATGGTAGAAGATGGAGCAGGCCCAGATTTAAGTCAAGGAGATTGAACACTGCTATAGTCTAGGCAAGGTGAAGTCCTGAGCTTGGAAAATAAAAAATAGGTTGTCTCAGGAAATATTAGTAAGCTATGTCAACCAGATTTGGTGAGGATTTAATTTAATTTTTAAAAAAATTATTTTAGTATAGGGTCTGCCTATACAGTTCAGACTCATATGACCCTCCTGTCTCAGCCTCCCCAGTGCTGGGATTACAGGTGGGTACCACCGTGCCTGGTTTCAGGGCTGGCAGGGCATGAGGTACCGGGGATCAAATTTGGGACCTTGTGTTTGCCAGGTGGGCTCTTAGACTGCCGCACTATCACCCCCTCCCTTGGTGATTTAATTGAGAAACAAGGTCCTTTATTACTTGCAGATTTCTAGGGTAGTTTAGAGAGTGCCTAAAGTCATTAAAGAGAGAAACATAGGAATGAAGGTTTGGGTGAGAGAATGAGTTGAAGAATTTCAGTATTTGGTGTGTTAAGTTTGATAAGCTTGTAAATTTCGCTTTGGAAAAGCCTGGCAAGCAGTTAAACTGATACTGGAGAGGTGTCAGGGTCAGAGTCATAAATGTGTATATCAGCTTATAGGTAATAAATAAAACCGTGAGAGTGAATGAAAGGCCTTTGTTGGGCATAAGAACTGAGGATGGCAATGGGCAGATAAAGCACCTTGGGGAAACCGTGACTGCAGGAAGACACTGATAAGTTGTGGTCACAATCATAAGGAGAACTTAAAAAGAGCATTGGCTGGCACAGTGGCATACTCGGCAGTCCCAGCACTCCAGGATATGGAGGAGGAGTACTGCCATAAGTTCAAGGCCAGCCTGGCCTGACCAGCCCTGCCTGAACTTCACAGTGAAACCCAATCTTAAAAAATCAAAATCAGATGACTGGCCAAATAGCTCAGTGGATTAAAGCACTTATAAGCAGGTGCAGGGGCCCAGCAATTGAGACTGGGCCTGGCGTTGTGGTGTGCACCTGCAGTCCCAGCTCCTGGGAAGCTATAAACAGGTGGATCACTACAAGTCCGTTCTAGTAGTGAGAGCCTGAACACCCTGTAGACCTTTTCCTAAAATACGAAAAGAAAAGAAAAGAAAAAAAAATTCGAAACCAGGCAGGAGAGATAGCTCAGCAGTATAAAGCTTGCTTAGGCAAGCTGAGGCAAAGCACAGGGACTGCTGTTGGATCCCCAGCACCACATGCGCCAGTGCCAGCCCTATCCACAGGGCTGAGCTGGCCACACACACAAAAAATCGAAACAACAGCAGAAGTTTGTTTTGTTTGTTTTTTTGGCAGAACCAGGGATTGGACTGAGGACCTTGCACTTGCCAGGCAGGCACTTGTGCCCCTGAGCTATCTTCCGGCCCAAGAAGAGTTCTAAGGTTAGGGAAAAGAACATATTATCAAGAAGAGTTTGCTTGACTGAGAGACCTAATAAAAGTATAATTAATAAAGTTTTTTTTTTTTTTTTTTTCTTTTGCTACCAGGGATCAAACTTGGGACCTATAACTTGTCAGGCAGGCACTTATGCCACTGAGCTATCTCCCTGGCCCAATAAGAGTGTAATTAAACAGTAAATACTGGCCATGGCTATGTGAAGATTATTGGTGATCTACTAGAGTAGGCACAAAAATGTTTCAGAGTTAAAGCATGAGAAGTAAGGAAGTACTTCAGACAGCACTTTACGGAAACAAGATTGGAAATTGAAGGAAGAAGGAACAGGGAAAATGCATAGTCATTATTTTGAGGGTATGGGATTAGGAGAAGGGTAAAAGGGTCAGCCAAATAGCTCAGCAGATTAAGACGCCTGCAAGCAGGTGTAGGGGCCAAGGGTTTAATCCCTGGGCCTGCCATGCCAGCCCCGCCCCCATGGGTGCACTGAGAAAGCAATTAAATTAAGAGTGGACCTGTAATCCCAGGTCTTGGTAGGCTGCAAACAGGCGGATCACTCCGAGTTGGATCTAGTAGTGAGACCCTGAACACCCTGTAGATCCTTCCCTAAAAAAAAAAAAAAGAGAGAGAGAGAGAAGGGTAAGCGATACTATATCTGGTGTAATGGCCAAAGAGAAGGAAGAATTTAAAAAAGAAAATAGTAGGAAGTGACCTGTGTCTGTGTGCCTATGACATTTTGAAAACTGCTAAGCATCTTGCATGCATTGCCTGATTTTTTTATGTAGAGCATTGTAAAGTAAGTACAGTTGTTTCTCTTCTACAAATGAGGAAATTGAGACATGCTGAGGTAGTTTAACTCAGTTGCTTATTATCTCACAATGAATAAGTGATGTGGCTGGGTAAACTTGGCTCAGGCTATGTTTTAACTAACAGGCAGGATCCAGAATAGGAGAGAAAGTTCACAGGTCTGAGTTGAGCACATGGGTGTCATCTCACCTACTCAGCAGATTGCAGGAGGAGAATTACAAGTTTGAGGCCAGACTGGGCAACTTAGTAAGACTACCTCCAAATAAAAACTCCCGGGGGCACAGTCCCTAACCCTGCAGGAGGGCGCGTGTGTGAGTGGAGACATTGGTCTTAGAAGAGAAGGCAGTGGTGGAACTTCCAAGGTGGATGGAGTTCCATAAGAGCAAAGATTCATCTTGTTCCTGTGCCAAGCACAGTCTTAAACTTAGTGAATATTGGATAAATAGGTGAATAGATGGGAAGAGAAAGAAGTTAGCATTTATTTAAAAAACAAAAGCAAGGCCCCTTTACATACGTGACTCATTGGTTCTTCAGTCTTTACTGCCTTCGTGGTAGAGATGAGAGAGCACTTATTTAGGGTGAGGTAGCTTTCGTTTTTGCCTCTGTTAAAGAAGAGGTGCTTATGATCTCTTCAATATTTCTTTCCTCAGGTCTGTTTCTTCGGACTCCAGTGGTAAAATCTGCTCATGTCTCAGCATTTCTCCAAGATCGACTTCCCCCAGGATGGTGTGGAATCCAGCACATTCACCTGTCGCCAAGCCACCATTGTATGTTTTCTGCCACCCTGCTGATTTCTGGCTTCTGCTCATTTTTAGCTGAACTACTTAGTATGCCTTTCATAGGACTTGAAGTCTGTGCCATTTTACACTTGGGATTTAGCCAGGCTCTCATGTTTACCTCTGGCAAGTGAAGACCTAGTGCTGGGGATGTAGCTCAGGGCATAAGTGCCTGCCTGGCAAGTGAGTTTGAACTCCAGTACTGAGTGGTACCACCAAAAAAAAAGACCTAGTTTACAGCTTGAGGCAGTGTTGTGAATGGTGCTATTTATATTCATAGAGAATCTCCTGACTTAAGTCTTCAAAATTTTAAAAAAATTTTCCCAAAATAGGTTTATAGGATTATTGCCTCAGTGTAGTCATATCACTTGTATTGAGTTAGGTAATGGAAAGGAGCCAGTTGTGAATTATTGAGATAGTTTTAAAACTTATGTCTTAGCCAGGTGTGGTGGCACATGTTTGTAATCCCAGGGAGGCTGAGGCAGAAGGATAGCCACAAGTTCAAGGCCAGCCTGCACTACATAGTGAGTTCAGGGGCAACCTGTCCATATAGTAAGACTCTGTTTCAAAAAACTCCCCAAAATAAAGAAAGAACTCATGTTTTGTGGGTTGCATCATGTATATTGCTTATTTACTTATTTATTTATTTTTTAGTTTGATTTAAAACCATATGATAGGGGCTGGCGAGATAGCTCAGTTGTCTAAAGCACTGGCTTGGGCAAAATTAGTTGGACAGGGGACTGTGGTTTGATCCCCAGCACCAGACTCACCCTGAAGGCAGCCTGAGCCTGTCAAAAATAAATAAATAAATCATATGACAGATCCCAAATGAATGTTATGTAGCTATTATTCAGATTAGTCTTAGAAAACCTGAAGAATAATGGAGAGTGTATTTTTTTTTTTTCTTTGTCTTTTTGAGACAGGGTCTCACTATACAGTTCAGGCTGGCCTTGAGCTTACTTTTGTAGCCCAGGCTGGTCTTAAACTCAGACTGATCCTCTTGCCTCAGCCTCCAAGTGCTGGGATTACAGGTGTGTGCCACCATACCTGGCTTGTATTTCTATTTTTAAAGTCTGGACTATGGTAGTCCAGGCTTCTCTTGATTCTTAAGTCAACCACTTGAGTTATTTCTTAGTTAGGGAAGATTAGGTGAATATCTTTTTTTTGGGGGGGGACCAGGGTTCAAACTCACGACCTTGCACTTGCCAGGGAGGCACTTGTGTCATGAAGCTATCTCCCCAGCCCCTGAATATCTTTTATTTGTTTTTTTTGTTATTGTTTTTGCTAAGACTTTTCCTGTGAGATGGTTTCATTTTAGATTATTTTGCATAGTTCAAGTTAGATTTAGCAGAGTAGTTCTGGAGAAACTATTGAAAGAAATGTCCTAAAATTATATTCATACATTTTTACATATTTGCTTATGTTATACTTTGTGGGAAGAAACTCCATTTTTTTATTAGACTTCCCAAGGATGTGTGTAATCCAAAAAATAGTGTCTCGAAGTATTTAAAACCCAGATAGCTTTTTTGTGTATGTAGCTTTGTATCTTGTTTTACATTTATTTGTAAGTAATGGGATAAAAAGTTGACCTCAGTTCTTTGCTTCTCTTTGAGTTATCTCAATTGATTGTCTTAAGTGGTCATAGTCATTACTGTCAAAGATTAAAAGATGTCAAGCCAGGTGTGGTGTTGCATTCCTGTGATCGCAGTGTTTGAGAGACAGGCAGGTAAATACCAGTACTGTGAGTTTGAGGCCAGCCTGGACTCCTCAGTGAAACCCTGCCTCAAAATACCAAAAAATAAGTGTCAATAAACAAGTATTATTTTAAAGGAATTCATCAGGCATCTCTAACATAACATTTGTATGGTCCCTGTTCAGCTAAAGTCCAAGGTTGGCCTAATTTCACAGAGATTTCATCTGTCTTCTCACCTGAAGTATAGTAGATCTGTTTTCTTATTAGCATAGATAGGTATTGAGACACCCTGGCACTAAAAGACTTCAAGGAAAGGGTATAGAGTTACATCTTACCTCAGTGGTCCAGCTTTCTGGCAGTTCAGGTTGTTATGTGGTACCTGTCAGATGTGAGAGCTGTGTATGTCTTCTTGCACATCACGTGAGTCTGCTGTTTCTTGTAGCTGGCTCCAAGGCTGCATCTATCCACTGGACTAGTGAAAGAGTGGTCAGTGTTGTGCTCCTGGGCCTGCTTCCTGCTGCATATTTGAATCCTTGCTCTGCAATAGACTACTCCCTGGCTGCGGCCCTCACTCTCCACAGTCACTGGCAAGTACAGCAGTTCCTTCTGGGTCACGTTGCCTGAAAGCCTGTCTTTGTATTATATGTGAGGAAGAAGTTGAATGAGATATTAAAAAACCTATGGAAAGGGCTGGGCATAATGGTGCAATCCTTAGAAAGATTAGGCAAAAGGACTACTGTAAGTTAAGAGGGCAGCCTGGGCTACAAAGTGAATTGAAGGACAACCTGAATTGTAGTAAAATCCTGTCTCAAAAAGACCTATGGAAAATTTAGGTATAAAAAAATATTTATATGCCCAGGTTTATATATTTACCTGCCTAGTTAATATCTTCATTTCCACATCTAATAGGCCTTCTTGAATATAGTGTTTATAAAACTGAGTTCCTGAACTTCCCCTAGATTTGTTCTTCCTATACTTTTGCACATCTGAATTAATGACACCTCCATTCTGCTCTTGTTAAAGCCAAACCTGTCATCATTTTGATTCCAGTAGTAGGTCTCCTAATTTGTCTGCTTTGTATCTGTTACCAACACAGTAGCTCTACTAATCCTTTTATGATATCAGGACAAGACATTAAAGTTCTCAAAACCCTTCCTCATCTCCTTATGCAAACTGAAAGAATTTTTAGAGTGGCTTATAGCTATAGGTGATCTAAAGTATGACTGATGAGTTGTGCCCGTAATCCTAGCTGTTCAGAAAACTGAGGAAGCTCAGAAGGCTGAAGAAGGCCCTAGAGTATGAGGCCAGCAACTCAGACTGGCTGCATAGCAAGACCAACCTTCCTGTGTGTCTGTGTCCCTCCCTCCCTGTCCCTGTCCCTTGCTCTGTCCCTCTCCCTCTTTCTCTTCCTCTCCCTCTTTTTCTCATTGCTGTCCTGCCTCAGCTGGGAACACATATGGCTTCATATTTCTTTTTTTATCTATATAAAATTCCTCTTCAGAGCATAACCTCACTTGTATCTTGACAGCATATACTTGGTCATGAGTTCAGACTTACCTTACTTGCCTTCTAACTAGTTTTATGTTTATGTTTTTGTCCTCTTGTCCTGCTGTCCTTTTGATGTGATGTAACCAGAGTGACCTTTTCTAAAAAATTACATTTCTCCAAAGACAGCACACAAATGGTCAGTATAGCAATCAACAGTTATAGATCATTTGTCATTAGTGAAATGCATATTGAAACCACCACAGTGAGCTACTACTCTCTCCGTATTTAGGATGGCTGCCATGAAAAGATGAGCAATACCAGGTTTTTTTGAGGATGTGGGAAAGTTAGAACCTCATACATTCTGCTAGGAATGTAAAATATTGCAGCTACTTTGGAAAACACTTTAATAATTAAAACCTAAGTTGCCCTGTGACTCAGCAATTACACTTTTAGGTAAATGCCCAAGAGAATTGAAGCTATATGTGTCCACACAATACTTGCACAGAACATTCATAGCACATTGGTTATATAGTTCAAATGTTCATTAGCTGATAAATACTTAAGCAAAATGTCACATTATGGAATGGAATAAAATATGCTAAATGAAAGACATCACACAAAAACCACATATTACAGGATTTAATTTGTATGAAATGTTTAGAATTGCCTGGCATGTTGACACATAACTGTAATTCCAACCCTTTGAGAGGTAAGTGGATTGCAGGTTTCAGCCAGGCTAGAAAAATTAGCAGCCTAGTAAGGCCTTGTTTCAAAAAAATTGGGCTGAGGATGTAGCTTAGTGCAGAGGCCCTGGGTTATATCCTCAGTCTCTCTCTCCCCCTCTCTCTCTCCCCCTCTCCCCCCCCCCTCTCTCTCTCTCTCTCTCTCTCTCTCTCTCTCTCTCTCTCTCTCTCTCTCTCTCACACACACACACACATCCACAGAGACCAAAGCAAATCTGGTTTGGTAATGGGCTAATTGGTAGAGCTTTTTTTTTTTCTTAAGGGTGGTGAAAATGTTCTGG
>PVKN010031612.1:0-12447 GCA_004027915.1 Capromys pilorides | reverse complement strand
TTTCTAGTGGATAGAGGACTCCTGGTGGCTTAGTCTTGCGAAACATGGTGAGTGCTGGTGCTAAGGTGCCTATTTCCCAGAATATTGGGAAGACAGAAGCAGAAAACTGAGCCAGAAAAATACAGGGCTACGTGTACATTTGGGTTCTGTGGTATGTCCTGATTAGTGGGTTCAGCTTCCACTTTAGTGTATAGTTTGGTGTTTTAAATAATCTATATGAATGTTGTTTTCATTTTGTCGCATTATTTGTTGATTTATGTTTTCACTTTTTGGTTTCACTCTACTCTAGTCATATCTTCCATTGAGGGTAACTGTGTATCCTTCCCCTGGAATATTCTTAGGCATGCAATAGCCTCACTCATTCTGCAGTACGGCCTGTGAAGGCCTAGGATCTGTGTCAGTGTCATCATTGCCATCTGTGATAATTAACTGTGATGTCACCTTGAATGTTTAAGAAATGCCTAGTGTATTTGTGGAACAAAATTCTGCCTGTGTCTGTAGATGACTGATGTGCAGGCGGAAAACTGAGAAAAGAAGACCTATCCTCGAGATAGCCTGGAAGGAATAGAAAGGAAAAGAAGACAGAAGTCTCTCCTTTTGCTTTTTGGAAAAACTCCTTACCATTGCTTCCTTTACTTTTCTTGAATATCTCGTTTCTGTAGTTACTTCTGGACATTAGCTTCCTTGTCCTTTAGCCTTTCAATGAAAATCCTTTGATTTTTTGCCATCTGCAATGAGTTCAGACATTTGACTTTCAACAGGATCCTCCACCTGTTCAGCACACAGAGGATCAGTTTTCATTCTTCCACTGCTATTTCCATAGGCAACCGTTCTAAGACTACTTGGTCATTCTCATTCTCTTTCTTCCTGGTCATGGAAACTAGAAAGCAAAGAACAAGGGAAGACTCAGAGAGTGAGATACAGCCTTTCTATTCACACCTCCATGACCTTCCTTTTCTGTTCAGACTCTACCTCCTAATGGCAAGTTAACTATATTACCTCCATAATCCAATTATCTTCTAAAACCTATGTCCATCATTGTGGGGATTTGGATGAACATCTAGCTGTAAGCCATAATAATTACCAAGTGGATGGAAAGTGCTATGCGGCTCATTTGTTTTTTATTTTTGTAGGCTTTTTTTTTTTAAAATGGTAGATAGTATTCATTCATCTTAGCCTGCAGTGTAGAATAAAGGAAGCCATATGGCAAATATTTAGAAGCAATAGCATAGAGTTTTAAATGTAATGTAGAGTAGTTGGAAGCAAATACCAAAATAACACTGTTGTTGTCTTATTTTTTTTCTGAATCAAATTAGTGCATGTTACTCAAGACAAATCGTAGTGCAGATAACTATTCCTGCCAACAGTAGCAAGTGGATTTTTGTAAACTGTTATTGCAGAAAGTTTATTTCTGTCACTTTTCCAGCTCTCTCTGGTAAGAAAGTGTAACTAAGGATAGCTTACAATTTTGGAAGCAGAATCAATGCTATTTTGATGCAATAACAATTTGCCTCATAGGTTTCAAGAGCAATTTTCAGCCATTCAAGTCCAGAGATGTTAATGACAGTGAAAGTATTGATTATGAGGTATTTTGCTACCTGAGCTGCAGCATCTATATTATTCTAGCACTATAGTGTCACTTCATAATCTCTGAGCAATACTGAGTGGGACTTATCGATATCACTATCTTGAGGATGAGAACACTTAGATTAACAATGGTTCAAGTGGCATTTTAATATACTTTATGTCTAGCTAAGTCATACTGGGTTCAGGTTGATTAGTCACATCTGTCACATGTATCCTGCAGAGCAATCATGTAGCTGAGGCAGAGGACAGGAGTGCCTACAAAACACAATATTCATAAGCTTTATTTTGGAGTGTCACTCATGTAGCAGTGTTGTGGTAGATAATCAGGACTTATTTATTTAGCATTTTATTTTTTATTTTTTTAAAGCACAGGGTGGAATTTAATCTTTATAGGACACTGCAAAATAGGAAATTCCATATAAAAATAAGAAATCCCTTCAGAGGATAAGCTTCATACAGTATGTACAATTTAGAACTGTTCAAGTAAAGTCTTATAAAAAGTGCTACAATGACAAATCACATTTAAGAAAAAAAAAGAGTTCTTAGTAGAGAAAGAAAAACTTAGACCGAACATAGCACACAACAAAAACCGGTGCCTCCCTCAGCTGTACACCTAGAAGTTAAAGGTATGGGGAGCCTGTCCTGCACTTGGAAGATACAGGTTTCAGAGGTAGTGTCTGGCATAACATTTTGATCTTCTTCTTCCCCTACTGAGAAATACTTCTCAATCAAGTTTAAAGAGGCCTTGTACACAGACTCATTTTCATGGTTCTGTGAGCTTCAATATTGTCCAAGCCTCCACATTCTTCAATCATTATACTAAGCTTCTCAGTTTCATCTAGTTTCTCAGCAGGCTGAAAAATATTTGTAATAGCATTCAGAATAACAAGGATAATTTTCGTATCTTTCACAGTTAAGAGGTTCATCAATGGTTCTATTACACCACAGTGAACAAGGTACACAATCTGTTCCACTGTCCCACCACTTGTATAGTTGGTTACAGCCCACACTGCTTCCTTTTGTGTTTTAAAGTCCACCTTAGAGAGTACACTGACAAGGAATAGGACTAATCCATGATTCACAACTTGCTGTATCTGGTCCTGCCAGCTGGCGGTGATGTCTGACATTGTCCACCGAGCTTCCTTCTGAATGTTTGTTTTGGGGTAAATGAGCAGGCTGGGAAAGACAGCAAGCACTCCTGCATCTATCACGAACTGAATCTGTTCATCTGTTTCAGTGAGTACATTACCTATGGCACTCAATGTGGGAGTCATAATGGGTAGTTCGTTGGATCCCAGAAGCTTCACCAGATGGGGCATAACTCCCATTTTTATGACCTTTTCTATGCATTCATTTGGACTATTGGTGAGGTAGGAAATAGCCCAGCAGGCATCCGCTAATACTTTAAAATCACTGTGATGCAGGAGACGAACCAAAGTAGGGAGAATTTGCTCAGCAGCATCCAGTGGGGCACAGGATTCTTGTTGCAGCAAAGGTTGGAAAGGATCCATGTAAAGTTACGTAAGTAACCACCTGCTAAGGCGACATATCAAGGGCTGCAAGAAGAGCCAACAGTGGGTCAATTGCAATGTATCTGATGACTAAGTCTCAAAAAACTGAACCATCGCCTGCAATGTTTCCCAGTGCCCAGACAGCTTGCTCACTGATGTGAGCATGGGGAGATGCCAAGAAAAATGAGAGCCGAGGTGGCCTGTCCATCCACCACGGCCGTGGTATGATCTGATGACCCAGAAGCAATGTTAGTGAGTGCCTAAGCAGACTCAAACTGGATGGGACTGCGGTCAGTTCTGCCCAGGAAGGACACAGACTTTGGAATCAGACCAGCCTGGATTATGTGGTCTATGGGAAGTTGTTTTTCCCAAGAAAGCAGTTTCTTAGCAGCATGAGTAGCTTGCAGCTGGCTTTCCAGGTTATTGCTGGTTATGCCTTCTACAGTTTAATCTACAGTTCAATCCACAGTGCCTTACTTGTTGTGGTTTTCCTGCAATGGTGAAGTAGCGTCATCCGAAAAGGAGCTTATGTTTCTCCTTTTCAGCATCTGGTCATCCTTCTTAGCTTTCCTCAGCTCCACATTAACTTCTGTTCGGCACCTCATTTCTGTACTGTCTTTTGCCTTGTTCTTGAATCTGTTCATTCAGGCAGCTGGTGAATTAGCATTAGCATTCTCATTGGTGGACACATGGTTATGAGACAAATCGAAAGCTGCGATGGGAGTTGGCGGTACTGCGGGGCTCGCCTGCTGTAGACACCTTTCTCTCCAAACTTCCACCGCAGCAGGAAAACGTCAACCATGGCAGGGGTATTTAGCATTTTAGCATAAAGAATTCTTTTAAAAATTTAAAAATCACAATAAAAATTGAATTGAAAGATGCTTATAAATGAGATAGGTAAAACATGGACAAAAAGCCAGGAAGATGAAGATAACGGTAGGTTGAGAAATACTAGCCAGAGGAAAGGGGAATGAGACTATGTGGACACTGAAAACACCAAGTTAAGTTAGCCGCATACTGAGTAATTCCAAGACACACTGGAATCCTATTCTCCTTGCAAGCCATACAGCATAGACTCCCGACTATAGATCCAGACAGGTGTCATGTTAACTCAGTTTGGATTAGTCTATAGGCACTTTGGGTAGCCTGGGAGACAGGTTCATTTGCATTTGGTCAAGGCTTTGTGCCAAACAATTTGCATCTCATTCCTTTCCATTTGAACAAAAAATATTAAAGAGAGAATGATGCATTTGTCAGAGTATGATCTAGATGTTCTAGGAAAAACTCTGATATTATTAAGCCAATACATCCCACATCCTTAGATTAAGGTGAGAAAAAAAAAAAAACCTATACATTTTTATATGGAATTTCCTATTGAAACTAAAATCCTGGAAAGGTTGATTTATGAAGTGCAAAGATTTCATTTTTGAGAAACAAAGCTTTCTAGAGGTATAATTTAGAGCCCCAAAATGAATCAATTTTAAATATATAATTTAATGATATTTAGTAAAATTACACAGTTGTTAACTAAATATTAATGTAGCATTAACATTTAATGAGTTGATCATCATAATCCTGTTTTAATACCTATGTGCCACTCCAGTGGGATCCCTGGTGTCCTTTTAAATTGAATCCCTCCTCTCCCTTCCAGCTTCAGGCAACTACTAAGGTACTCTAGGTCTTCACAAACTCACCAAAAGCTTTATTTCTAAGAAAAACAAGTTGACGGAGAGAGTTCTTAGGTTTGACTTTGGTATCTCTGGCCTCAAAGGCAGGGTAGTGGTCTTAAACATGAGCTCAGATCCTTTAGTTTGAGTTCTGTCGGTCCTTTGATCTTTTTTTTTTTTTTCCATATTTTTTAGGGAAATTCTTTGATCTTTACCTGTGGTAGAGGATGGTAGCCTTGGGCAGTGGAGGAAATAACATAATCCAAATTCTCTTCCAAATCTGAAAAAAAGAGTTGGAGAAATTGCTTAAAAGGCAGTTCGAGGTTTTTTTCTTAACTCTTTTTCTGGCTATCTCAATTGGGACGTTTGCTTCTACTGAAGTGTAAGTAGACTGGTTCCATATGTGAAAGCCTCCAGTGAAGGATATTCTTAGGGTATCCACAGGCTGGAGATGTGCATCCTCAAAGTCAAATGAGTCCGTTTTTCACATAAACTTGCTTTCAATCTCTGGATCCCTGTCATGAATTTTTCCTTAGGGAATATGAGATTTTCCTGTGAAAGGAATTCATTTTCCATGCCTTGGTCTTTGTTTTCCATTCAAAATATGCCCCATACCATCTGTTGTACTCTCACTCAAGTGGAGATCAAGAATGACATTTCAAGTGCCCAAGAATGGTTCTTTGCTTGGAGCACACTATATTTTTTCATTCATTCACTGAAAAATGTGCCACCTTGGGAAGTTTTCATAGATATAGAGAAAGAGATAGAGATAATAAGAATAAAAACAGGACTCCTGTTCTCCAAACATTCACATTTAATAGAGGGAGAGAAGTAATAATCTGATAAGCAGAGTAAGTTCAGGCAGAAGTGAATGAATGATGGAGAAAAATTAAAAGCAGGAGGTAGGGGCCCAGATGATGTCTGGGGATAATATGGATGCAGGATCAGGAGAAAGCCTCTTTGAGGAGATGGGTGTTTTTGCTGAAAGAATGTCACATGAAGGAGCCAGACCTGGGAAAACATACTGGACAGGTATTCCAGGTGGATAGTACTGCAAGTACCAAGACAAGAGAAGCTGGAGATGAGGTTGGTACATTTAAAGTACCAAAGCACGGTTAGGTGGCTGCAATTTAGGGAGCAAGAGTGTGATTCCAGATAAAGCCAGAAGGGCTGGAACCCAAGGAAGTAAGTTTGAAATTTATCTTACTTATATATACAGAGGGGTAAGAATTTTGTTCAGATGTGGGTGAAGTGCCAAAGGGGTGGATATGAAATATAGGTGTATGGGAAGAAGCTAGGAGATCCAGTTGGGGTTGATAATGAGAGTGGCTGTTACTGGAGAACTAGTGCATTCTCGTGACTTCAAACATGTTCCTTCCTGCTGCTTTCTCTCTTCATTCTTGGCACCTTTATGCTTTTATTGACAGGTCTTCCATGCCTTTTACCTTTGTGTAATAGTTCCCATAGAACTGGCTAACCTAAGGTGATGATAACTTGAGGTAGGAGCTCTTAGAGATTCATGCTCTATATTGCAATTCCTTCATTTTAGAATTGAGGCATCTGAGTCCGAGGGAAATCAGTGATATTTCTAAATTTTTATGTCTAGTTAATGGCAGAGCAGGTAGTAAGATTCAGAATTCCAGGAGTCTCAATAGTTGTACTTTCTACTAGTCTCCTTCATGCTTTAGAGTCTAGTAACATTTCTTTCTTTCTTTCTTTCTTTCTTTCTTTCTTTCTTTCTTTCTTTCTTTCTTCTTTCTTCTTTATAGTGTAAGGGGCAGATATCTTGTCAGCTAAATTGGTCACTGGGCAGGGAGGTATAACTAATAGGATGAGCTGGTAGAGTGGGTCACTGTGTCAACCCAAGGTGATCAAAAATGCCTGTGCTAGGGTGGCAGAGTTGGGAAATAGACAGAACTTTAAAAGGTCAGAGCAGTGAAGACAGCAGATGGACAGAACTATAGGAGGGAGATGCCAGGCAGGGAGCAGATGAACCTGGGACCATCTGAGGACATTACAGGACAATCAGCAGATGGGCTGTGCTGGAACACAGGGTGAGCTACACTGTCATTGACACTAATTACTCGTGATGGAGGTACTTTGCAAAACATGGGGGAAAATGGCCTTATTTCATCAGACATTTACTGTAACGGTGAATAAGTTCACAACAGCTTTCTACCTTAAGCACACTAAACAGAGGAACCAGGGAATATTTTCAGTGTCTTCTTCTGCTTCTCTGATACCATGTTTTTGCAGTGGAGATACCAGCAAGGACACGCCACAGGGCCTGGTCAATGGCATTTCTTCTGAGCACTGAGCATTTTCACAAATTCAAACTTACTTTTAGAGGAAAATATTCAGAAGTGAAGCAACGTGTAACGTGGTGGCTGAGGTGATTTGGAAACACAAATTAGCAAATTGGGAAAATGAGGTGTGGGAGAGACATCGACTATGCCACTCAGACTCTGCTAGTGCAATTGAATCTCTGAAAACACCCAAAAGATGGTTCAATAAGAGGGCTTGAAAACACTGAAGTTGGACAGAACGTTAATTCATTTTCTTTCATTAGAAAGTATTAAGTATATAGTCTAGCATTTTCACTTAATAGATTTTTTTTTTAGTGATAATTATGTGATGGGCTTTGCTGATGTAAAAAGGAGCAAGACAGGATTGTGAATCACAAATAGCTCACTATTTCATCTGAGAGCACAAATAAAATGATTCTAGCACAGCTGCTACTATGAAGGGAGGTGAATGCTTTGCTCAAATGAACAATAAGCTTGTATGATGACAATATAAGAAATTGAAAATTAAGCAGTCAGTGTCTAGAGAAAAGGTACACATACAGAGTACTGATAATTACAACACACAAAAACACCGTCCCTTGTTTATCTTTTAGAGTTGAAAGTCTCTAACATACTTGGCTGGGCACGCAGGGGCAGACTGTCTCCTCTCTTGGCTTCTGAACTTCTGTCTTCGCTCCCAAGTAGCAAATTCCTAAGCAGTAACTGAGTGATTCCCAGTTCATTTGAGTAACTGCAGAAATGGGCAAACTGAGGGAAGAGCGTCAGTTTAATTGTAAGTTCTTTCATATACTGTTCATTTATAAGTCATTGAGGATTAGAGCTTTTACTTAGCCTTATGGTTAGCATTCTGTCCTTATCATTAGTTCTTTCTTTCCGTTAATTTTTCTTCTGCTCCACTGCTTTCCTTCAAATTGTCTTATTTCCTCACTACTGCCTCAAGGCCAAATTAAATTTGTTAAGAGTATTTTGTAACTCAGGTCCATAAACTTTGAATGCCAAATTGTTGTTGTTTGGTTTTCACAATTTATACAAGCTTGTCTGGCCCTCACGTAGGGTTTCTTATTTGGTTTCTGGCTTCTCCATTAGTCACTTTGCCATAATGAACATTAGGGATCTCTACACCAGTTAGATAAGCTACAAAGTCACATTCATGAAAACAAACTAATATTGTATCCTTATTGTCTCTCTTCCCCAACACACTAATACATAACTTTATTTCAGACTTGGAAGAAGTTGATTAATATAGCAATAAAGCACCACTTCAGATCAAGCAAGATAAAAATTTTGACTAAACTCTTTGTTTCACAATAATCTTTCTTCTCAATTCATCAAGATTTCACATAAATGATTAAAGTATGGTATGAAGAGTTTGTTCTCTTCGCAAAGCTTGTACTGATTGAAGGTGTTTGTATCTTAAAGTATCACTTTGGTTCTGTGAAAATTAGGGTACTGATTTAGTGGTGCTTTCCTTGGTAGCTCTTGCTCATTCAGTGTATATATGTTTATTGTAATTTGTCCAGGCAAATGTAAAGGGTTTGTTTGGGGAATGCAGAAAGAACCCAGAGGAAATGGAGTAGCAATATAGGGAGGAAAAAGTAGCTCATAGAGTATGAACCATTGAATCTGCATTATAGTAGGCACCTGAAGATTAATCCAGAGGGCAGAGTTTAAGAAATGATGCATAACATACACCTGGGCTGTGGAGGAGGCAAACGGTAACAGTTCTCAAGACTTTGCCTGAGAATTACCCTGTGGCTGGGGCTATTACTTCACCTTTTCTGGCATTTCTTGTTCACTTACTTTTCTATCAAAGCACTACCCACTAGCTATTGACAGTTGTAAGTCAGCCTGACACCAGCATATAGAACTGTCCCAAGAACATGATCAGGGCACTGGAAATGTCTGTCATGGTATCTATGTCCACATGTAGGTGACCTGAAGAACTGAGGGCCAGCAAGAACAAGGTTAAATCTTAAAATCATTGTATTCTTTTTGTCTATATTATTTCCATGTTTTCCATGAATCAGCAGCCTAATCAAGAAATTTTAGATCCTTTCTGTTGCTCTTCATGCTCTTGCCTGGGAAATAGTCAGACAATCAGATAGTGGGCAAAATGAAGAGAACCAGAGCTGCCTGAATGATTCATAAACTGGAGAATCAGACCCTGAATAGTCAAGGGCTGCCAGCGCAGGCCTTTGCAACCAAGAGGATTCCTTGGATGTTTCAGGTGTATATGAGAACAAATCATCCCGCGCATGTATCACTATCATTGTTAATGCCATACATTTGTAGCATCTCCATTTGAATATGACATGTTTAGGCAGTACAAAAAGCAATTCAAGCCAATGTATTCCTTTCCCTCTGTCATCTAAATTCCTAAATAGGCAAGTAAATTGCTATAAAGAGGTAGCTCAGCCCACCTATGGTGGTGCATACCACAATCCTAGTATAGGGAGGCTGTGATTCAGGTCAGCCTGGAATACAAAGAAAGCCCCTATCTCTGAAACAAGCAAGCAAACAAACAAACAAATAAACAGAATCAAACAAGTATGACTACACAAAATGAGACATGTGAAAGCACTTTAAAGTCAGAATGAAAGAGAAATTGAGTCATGTGTAATATGAAAAATAGTGACACTTTGTCTTGTGATCAGGAATATAATAGTGAGTAGTACAGGTTTTAGGAAATTGGACAATTTGAACTCTGGCCAAAGCAGAAGGCTTCCATGTGAAGAGGCTGAGCCTGTGATTATGGATCAAACCTTCCATAATAGGCATATGGATGCTTATGTGGTAAAGGTATTAAAGAAGTAACTATGGAAATGTGTATACATTTAAAAATTGTGGGGCCTAAATTTCTTCAAGGCAGAACACATTTTCTGACTCTATGTAGCTATTTGCATATGAGCTAAATTTGATTCTAGATTTCTGACACCTAGATATCGCCATAGTTAAGATCATCATCCTCAAAGCCCATGAGTAAAAGGGTTATTTCTTACCTTGACACTGTGAGGGAGTGGAAACCATAAGAAGATGAAACCTACTGAGCAATATTCTGCTCATTGGGCACCTTGAGCAGGACATTGAGATACCAGCCCCTCTTCTCTTTCTCTTTGCTTCCCAAACACTAAGAAGAGCAGCCTTGTTTCTCTCTGAGCTCTGTTCCATAATTATCTGTGTTGTTACAGCCCCAAAAGCAATGAGGCCAACTGACCTTGACTGAAATTTCCAAAGTGTGAATCAAAATATATTCAGATATTTTGTTACAGTAACAGAAAATTGATTCTGGAGATCAGTGAACACCAAGGCACTTTCATCATTAAAATTAGCATTGTGTGTGTGAGTATGTATGCATGTGTGTGTGTGTGTGTGTGTGTGAGAGAGAGAGAGAGAGAGAGAATCATCTGATATATCTCTGATTATCTGCATGCACATGCATGTGTACATGAGAATACCTGTGTAAACATGGGTACATGTGGTAATCAATGAGATGAATGTTTTTTATGTGAGTGGAGAGAATAGCAGAGGTAACTATTTTCTATACACTTCTACCATTTTTATTGTATTCTCACTTCAGGGCCATCTTAGCTGTCACCACATCACACATTCTTTTCCTTCTTAAAGTACATGTCTGTCATGCACAATGATTACACTTCTTGTGGACCTTTGGTACATGCACATAACACATCACAGTTAAGAATGGCTATGTCAATGCAGACTCCAGTTTGACAGGGAACTAGAGGTAGAAATGAATATTTGCATGCAGATTTCAATATGATGTGTCATTCATGGAGGAGAAGCTGAGATGCAGAGAAAGGACTGGAAAAAAGAATATCACCACGTTGGGAGTAGTCAAGCTGAGGCTGGCATAGGGACTCAGGGCCCAGCGAACCCTCATCCTTGACATAGGGAAGGCAATAATACTTCTCACCTCTTCTGGGAGATCACACTTGTCTTTTGCTTTTATTTCTATTCTAGTGATTCTTCCAATAAACACCTATGTTACGTTTGAAACGGTCTGAATGTTTCTTTTATTTGAAGTGGAATGAACCCATCAAAAGTGAAACTTTGAGGAAAAGTGTGATGCACACTGTCTTAGTTACTGTTTACTCGTTGCTGGGGCAAATACCTGACCCTCAAAATGAAGGAAGGAAAGGTTTATTTAGCTCACAGTTGCTGGAGGCTTCAGTCCATATTTGGCTGGCCCAAGGTTGAGTGAAACAGGGCAGAGGGCATCCAGTTCATGGCAGAAGAACTGCAACAATCTTGACAGAGGCCACAGACCAACCAGGGTGCAGAGAGCAACAGTGTGAGTCTGTCTCTCTGTCTCTGTTTATATTACATTTAGGCTCTTTGTCTCAGCCTATGCACCTTAGGTCACACCCTTAATCCCAGAAGGACTCAGACCCATAGTCCCATCAGTACTAAAACACATAATCCCAGTGGATCGTGATTCAAGTCTCAAACTCTAGAAGTCCCCGCCCCATGATTGCATATGGCTTTGGGGGGACAACTAGATATAAACCATAACACACATCAATATTGAAGACAATTTTTCCTGTACTTGAAACAAGAATTGTACGAAAAAATATTTTTCATTGAAAATTCTCTTAGACCTCTCCTATGAAAAACAGATAGTTCTCACCTACCTTAATCCTTCCTATTTAGAAAAAAATGAGAAGAGTTAGTTGAGAGTAGAATTCCACATGCCAAACTGACATATGTTCTCTGGGTTATTTGTTTTAATGCTAGGCTTTATTTGTAGAGGGGTAGAATGAGGACAGAGTAGAGGTCATTGTTCAGGCCAGAGTAAATAGCAGTGTGTCCTATGGGGCCTGTTCTCCCCTGGACCTGCTAAGTTTTTCCTAAGATTCTGTTTTAAAGGGATCATCTTGATATTTTTTTCTTTATTCCACATAAAATGTTGTGTTCCTGAACAGTAGAGACATTATAGTGTAATTTGCAGTTGTGCTGATTTTTCAGGTATTAATACTATGTGTGTTGACACCTCTACAGAGATGCTGCTGGAGTGTTAATTTCTGTTTTCCCTGATCTATCTGTGTGCAAAAAACTAGCAGACTGAAGATGTTAGCTTACAATTCTATAGGTACTTGGAAAATATAAATAAAGATCTTAATTTATTAACAAATGAGTTAGGCTGTCCTTTTAACAGGTGGACACAAATTGATGCTTCAAACAAAATCAATAAATTAATATTCATTTGGTATTATAGGAAAGAATATTTTATTAGCTAAAGCACATGTGTTTAACAAATGTATGTTTCCAGAGCTATCTTATAATAGAGCTATTTGTAATGTCATTTATGGTGCTAATGAAATTTATTTTCCATGATGTTGAACAGAATTTTAAAGTCAT
>PVKN010031611.1:0-12449 GCA_004027915.1 Capromys pilorides | reverse complement strand
CTCTTCTGATCCAGCTTCAGGGGAGTTAATCCTGACACCAGGTCCCCCTCACCCGAGGCCCTATGCAAGTAAGTCAAGCCCTGGAAGAAGACTTTCTGGTGATTCCTGCAGCAGTCTCTGCCCCTGGACTTTCCCATGCAGCCCCTGCACGATCCGTGAGTTAACCCCTGCAAGGCAGGCAGGACAGTGCCAGAGCAGGGGATGAATCTGTCCGCACTGCTTACTCCTGAGACCCTCATTGTTCTTTTCTCGTTGTCCTTCCAGATCCACACTACTTTAGGGTCCAGGAAACCTCTCTCTGCCTCCCAGCGCCCTCCCGACATGAAGCAGTCTCTCCAGGGCTTTTGTCTTTGGCGAGAAAGGCCTGATAAGCAGTGCCCTCTGAGAACCATGCGCAGGGGTCAGGCTGAAACTAAAGATGGAAAAAAAACACCAGTGTCCAAAGCTTGCTTCATTCAGTGGAGCAGGGCCTCTGAATCCAGGCATCCTGACCTCCCTGAGGAGGTCCCTGAGGAGCACTCCCCAGCAAGCCTGTGTGAGTCACAGAGCCCAAAAACCTGTGGGGGGCTTGCAGCACCTTAGTGTGGCCCTTCCCTGGGCTGCACCTCTATTAAAGGGGCACCTGGGGACAAGCCTCTGAGCTCAGAGCAGTGGGTCTGTGATGGTCTAACCTGCAGCCCACCATGGCTTCCTCCTTCCCTGCCCGCTTCCTTCTGTTCTTCCTCCATCCCTCTTCCTTCCTCCTTCCTCCTTCCTCCCTTCCATCTTCCAACAGGTCAACTTCTGAGCTCCTATGCTGGGCTAGAGAGTACCAGGCCATGGGGACACTGGGAAACACCTGGCAAGGCAACAGACCAGGGAAGCAGATTTAAAGGCCACTGCCTTTGTATCCTGGCTTCTGTCCAGTTTGTCCACCTGGGCAGACTATGGACCGCCAGGTCAGAAGGCTCCTCCCTGAGAACCCCAGGATGGCTGCCAGGGCAGTGCAGGATGCTTGGTTAGACTGGAAGTCCATCAAATAACTTTTAAATTGTAACTATGTATGTCCCTAAATTGCATAGGATATACATAGACCCCCAAAATGCTGTATATCTCTAATTAAAGTTTAACTGGTGCCCTGTATTTTCTTGTCAGCTTGGTCAACCTTTCCTTCTGGGACCTCCCATTCCTAATCTATACCCCCAAGCCACCAGGCCCGTGTCTCCCGAATCCTATACTGTGTCCATTTGATCACCAAAGAGAGGACCCTGGAAAAGCTCTGTCACAGAGCCACTAGGGGCATGATTGCAGCCAATTGCGTCTCGTGCTTTCTGGGTCTTCCCATCCTGCCTGCTGACCCGTTTACCTGAGTTATTTCACTTCATGCTCTTCATAAGTCCATGTTGCAAGTGCTATTTCTGTCACTGCTTTCCATATGAAGGACATGAGACAATTAGGGCCACATAGTTGAGAAGGGCAGAGCCAGGCAGATGGGGGATGTGACACCCCCCACACCAACCCTTCTATCTGGGCTGGTGCTGAGAGAGGATGGCACATGGGCCCTGCTGATTCTGAGGCTGCTGCACAAAGCCACCACCAGGCCACCCTCTTCTCCATGGCCATATGCAGCTGTGCATTGTGTGCTTATTCATACAGACAGAAATGCATTTCCAAGAAAGGCGTTTACAAAACCTTAGCCACCTGCTGGCACTGTCTGTTGTTTGGAACGTAGGGTGTGCTGCCACCCTCTGGCAGATTTATGCCAAAACAGGCTGTCTCCCCCGACAAGACAAGCCGCAGCCAGGGTGCTTCAGGCTTCTAAGGCCTCTCTGAGGACCTGCAGCTCTGCCACCACTTTCATCCACTCTGTCACCAACTCTCAGCTGGTCTCTTTCAGTGCCAGGGAAACAGCCTGCTATTAATTCCCTTGAAACACTTGTTTTTGAGAATTTATGATACATCAAGGAGTGATGCTGGGCCTTAGCTACAGGTCACTATCCTGGTGGAACTGGAAATTCAGTGGTGGGGCGTGTGGGTAGGTAGGCACCATTAGAGATGCAGGTAGACAGCCACAGTGAGCTCCAGGAGGAGGCCCAGGTCAAGTCATGCAGTGTGGGTGGCAACAGGATGAGGGCTTCATGGGAAGGAAGAGCTTTCCCCAGAGCCCTGTGAGGGGCTCGCAAGTGCATCCCACTGCCCAGGCGGGAGGGGCAAGAGCAGAACAAGGGACAGGAAGAGTGGGAGCACATGGAGCTATCAGAAGGAAGAAGAACAAGAACCCAGAGGTGATGTGGATATTCCTTGGGGGCTCATAACTGACTGCACCCCGGGGAAGTAGTGGAGACTGTAGGGGGAAGGGCTGAGCTGGAGGAGGTGGTCTCTGGCAGTGTGTCCTAGAAGGGCGTGTCCTGCCCCATCCCCATCGCTCTTGCACTTTCCCTTTCTCTCTGCCTCGGAGCTAATATGATGCCAGCCACTTCCCCCCACCACAGCCTTCCAGTGTGATGTTTCTGCCTCAGCTCCACCCAGATTACCACGACAGAAACTCCTGAAACTGTGGGCCAGAAGAAACCCACGCCCCCGGAAGTGGCTTTTCTTAGGTCGTTCATCATGGTGACAGAAAGCTGACTCTCGCAGGAGGAGAATAGGCAGGGGATGAGAGTGTGACTCCCCCCCCAGGGGTCACTCTGAGGCCTCACTCCCAGTTCTCACAGAGAGAAGAGCTGAGACTTCTGGTCCTCCATAGTTTCCTCTTCCTGCCTGTTGCTTTTCTCCTAAATTGCCAATTGGGAATTTGGATTAACTGCATTAGATGGCATAATTAAGATAAGCTGATTTCTAAACAAGGCCTCTGTAGACCACCCTGTTGCTTTTCGCATACCTTTTCTCTTTCAGGAATTAAAAGTTTTGTGCTGGAGCCCTGAACACAGGTGATTTGTTTTTGCTGTTGTTGTTGTTGTTGTTGTTGCTGCTGCTGCTGTTGTTGTTGTTTTAAAGAGAGTACAAATTAGAATTAAAACAAAAAAAAAACTGCAGGTGATACAGAATTTTGCTTAACAAAATAATATGAATTTCGCAGTATTTGTTGTAATACATGGTGTTGTCTTCCAACCAGTTATGCATACTACCAGACATATGCATGTATAATTGGAAGAAAGAAAAAAAGAAAGAAATGTATAAGATATTAAGAAGAGAAAAAGTACAAACAGTTGAAAAAAGGAGACATAGCAAATTAAAGCATTAGCTGCTTCTTTCCATAGAGAGGCAGAAATGCACAGTACAGTTGTCCAAACCATCCTGCTGACATACACAGATAAATCTCTTTCCCCACTCCCTCTCATGTCACTCTTCTCAACTCAGTAACTCTTACCATTTGAATAAGTTCATTCCCTTTTCCCAGTGCATGTTGTACTCATCAGATTCTATATTTCTCTTTCAGGGTCTCACGCTAAGGAGACAATATGATGTTTGCACATGCAAGTCTAATTTATTTCACTTAAGAGTATGTTCTCTAGTTGAATCCATTTGCTGACAAAAGACTCAAATTGTGTTTTAAAAGACTTCCTCTCTCAGCATTGTCTGCTGCAGGGCCCATGCTCTGTGTATCCAACCCCTACCTCCCATCAGCAGGTCCTGCAGCAAGCACAGTGCTCCCTCCCTTCTTCCTGGGAGCTGAAGGAGCACAGAACCCAGACCTCAGGGAAGCAGTCAGCCCTGGGCATGCTGAAGATCCTCTGTCACAGGAGGAGGCTCGCTGTGTCCCATGCCATACCACACGCTCTTCTTGTTGTGTTCCTCAAGAATTCTAAGAGACAGGTGCAGCTTCCTGGAACAGAAGCAGGCTGAGGCCCAGAGGGGTTGAAATATTTGCCCTAAGTCACACAACAAGTGGAGTGTGAGGGTGTGGGTCTACCGTGGAGCACCAAGCCGGCTCCCGACTCTTGTCCTCGCTCTTTCCAACTTGCCCTCAAGCTATGCATGGGCTGAAAAGCTGACCAGAAGGACCTTTCCTTGTCTCCTACTTTTGCATGTCAGCAAGCAAGAAATTGCCCAGAAGAAGGCAGAGAACACTTGCACCTGGGCCATTAGGCCCCAGACACGTGGCTGGACACAGAGAAGGCAGCCTCCGTTGGCACCGGACATCCCACTGACATCTCGGTGTTGCCTTGTTCTAAATTCTTGGTGTCCAGGGTGAAGCCCTGCCCCTCTCCCAGACAAGGCTCTTCTGGCTGGGGATCCCTCAGAAAGATGGAACAGACAAAGAGACCCAGCAGGGGAGGAGCTCTCTTGACACATGGCAGACTCTGAGAACTTTACCACCTGGTTTTGAGGATAGGGGCACTGAGGCACCCTCTCCAGGGCACAGTGTGCTCCTGGCAGGGCAGGAGGGTGCTCTCCTCCCTTTCTCTTCCATCCTTCCTACCCAGTGTCAGCCCTGGAGTGGGGTGGGGGACAGCTGTCCCACGTGCCCCCACTAAGGAGAGGGAACTCTGTGTTGGCCACCTTGTTGTCCCCTCTCTGCCCTTCAGAATGGCCACTCTTCCTGGCAGCAGGGCAGAGAGAGGAAGGACCCATGGGAACCCGGAAAACCATCAAGGCTAGGCACAAATGCAGACCACCCTCCTCCTCCCTCAGCCCTCCAGGGACTTAGGTGTGAGAAGATGAATCATAGTGTTGGAGGAGGGAACAATGAGAGAGAAAAAGAAGGTGTTAAGGATGTTTGCTGTGCTCTGTCTTCCTTCATGAAATTCAAGAAAAGAACGTGAAGAACCGGAGCCTCTTTGAAGTGACTTTATTTGGTTTATTCGGTTCTAGGTCTCACTACACAGCTGGTTTCCTAGTGATCTTCCTGTTTTCAGCCTCCCTAGCATTAGGGGTACAGGCACATGCCACCACACCTGGTTTCAGTGGCCAGCTTGTTGCGGGGCAGGCATGGCATGCAGTACCGGGGATGGAACCTGGGTCTTTGGGGCTTAGATCCCTGAGCTATCTCCCCGACCCCCGGCATTGTTAATCGCTGCTAAAGAAGTAGATCACAGGATCCCAGCGTGGCTTCATGGGCAGCTCATCATTTTCCAACCAAACATGTTTCAGGTATCATGACACCAAGCCAGGGGAACCATGGACCTTGCCCTCAGCACCCTGGTGACCCCACCCCCCAGCCAATCCAACTTCCACCCCAAATTCTGTGCCTCAAAGACAGTTGTCCAAGGAGTGTTTTGTGGAGCAGAGGTGGTGATAGGAGCAGGGATAGTGAGGACCCTGAGCGGCTGCCGCCCTGCCTTGCGCACCTTGAGAAGCTGGAGCAGGAGGTGCTGATCCACACCATGACTCCAGTATTCCCCACAGGGAGCTGGTAAGGCCAGGGCTGTGCTCTGCAGAGTGAGCAGAGGTGCCTTAGAGGAGATAGACAGTGTCTGAGTGTCAGCAGGTAGAAGGTGGCCCTCTGTGTACCTCTGCAAAGGAGACCTCTAGAGCTTTGTTGGCTTCAGCCTTCATGCTACCAACCTCACTGGAGCATGGTGAATCTGGCATGGAGCCCAGAATTCTCTCTGTCTCCTTCATGTGGTCAGTACCAGCAGGTCCCAGCTGACCTGTCCGTACTGTGGGGTGACCCCACAGCAGGACACATCAGGACACTTCCACTGTGCACTCTCCAAATCTGTTCCCTCAGCTACCCAGCAACGGCCTGCCTGGTGAAGCCCAGACCACTCAGCACATGCAGGACACTGGATAGCCCACAAGACCTGGTCTCAGATCCGAAAACCACTGTGGAAACCAGCAGCTGAGTCTACTTACCAAGCATGCACCTTGGGAGTGGCCATTCCCAGCTTCTGCTGGTCAGGTGCCCGGATGTATTCATCAGCAGTGTTGTGGGCCACAAATAATCAAGGGTAATGTACAAAGGACCTATTTTTCTCACTTCAGAAGCCTGGAGGGCAACTGCTTCTGAAACTGGTGCAGTGGCTCTATAAAGTTAGGACCAACATCTCTGAGGTTCTTTGACAATTTCCTCAGGATTTCAAGACAGCTGCTGTAGCCCTGGACATCAGGTTATTATTCCCAGAAGGAAGAATGGGGAAAGGATCAAGGCTATGCTCCTCTGCCCAAAGCAGGTCTCCCAGGAACCTCACAGGAGAGAGCCATCTATGACTCCTTAGCCACTCTTGGTCACTCCCACGGGCAAGACAGTCAGTAGAAAATGGGGAAAGAACAGGCTCTGATGTGGTGAGGTCACAGCATCTGTCATCCTGTTCTGTGGGCCCCTCTCTTTTGCTAACCTCAGTGAGACCACTAGTGTGTTAAATGTGTGCTCAGGGCTCTGTCTTCTTAAGAGGAAGCTGACGTGACCCAGAGGCCTTTGGTGGGAAATGGTCTTTCTGCACTCAGCACTTCTGATACCAGGAGTTTCCACACCAAGTGGTTTCCAGTTCTCTGCGGACACCAAGAAGGTGTCCAAGCTGCAGTCAGTTCTGACTCTGATTCTGAGAGTTAGGATGGAGCCATGGTCCTCAGGCTACAACCCTTCCCATTGCACACCATAGTCACAGGTTCACACTACCCCCGACTTGGCTCCATACCCAGGGTTCCCTGGCTCCTAACCCAGGTTTGATCACTTGTTTTAGTGGCTTACAGAACTCAGGGATGCACTTTGCTTACTACTTTGGATTTACTAATAAAGGACAGAGAGGAACAGCCAGCTGAAGCCCTATGTAGTATGAGGTCCAGAAAGACCCTTCACGTAAGAGCTTCTGTCCCCATGGAGTTGCCAAGGGCACCCTCCTGTGGTCACCGGCTCTTTCCGTCACGCTTTTTCCAGAGTTTCCGTTAGTCAGGTAGAATTGACTAGATCGCTGGCCCTTGATGATTAAGTCCACTCACAGCATCCCTCCCTCGAGGCCAAGAGATGGGATTGAAATTCCCTACCCTCTAAGCACAGGACTGTCCTTCTGATAGTTGCCAGAGCCCCTCACCAGCATAAACTTCAGTGTGGCAGAAAGGAATGCTCCTCCCACCTTGTCACTCAGAAAATCTGTAGGGTTTTAGGTGCTCTGAGCCAGGAAGCAGCCACGGAGACCAAATGCATATTTGTTATTTTACCTCACAAACACAGCCTTCGAGGTATGAAGCCACAGGTAAAATGAAAGCAGCCATGTGGGTAAGAACCGTGATTCTTGGCCTTCCTCGTGTGAGCCATGTCATTGCTCATGGTGAGCCATTAACGTCCTTCCCATGCAGTGTCTGTTGCAGCTCACTTCTTCAGGGTGCCCTCAGCATCCCCAGAAATGAAGAAATACCTGATAATTGATAGGAGGGGCTTCCCATGCCACATCCCCTGGAGCATCGGTTCCAGCCACCTGTGGGCAGGTCTACTTCACTCCCTGAAGAGGAAAGCAATTCGTAGTGAGGACCAGGTCCCACGTGGGGTGGGCTACTTGGTGTCAGAACCTTGAAAGAGCTAAAATGTGACACCCCAAAGATGCCACATCGATTTGGTGAGGACTGCCCTTGAGGACAGCGATGCAGGAAGAGGCTTTCTCTGGACTTCCTTCTCTGGAAGGTCTCCATGGAGAAGACAGCTTGTACCACAGGAGCGCAGAGGAGGGGAACACCACACCCAGACGGCCTTGGCATGAGCTGCGGCTGCTCTTCGAAGGGCCCATCCAGCTTTGCAGGAGTCATTTCCTTTCCCCAAGTTGCCTGTATCCCTCTCAACTGGCCAGTGGACAGGGTGTACAAGCCGCTCCCAGATCTCACCTGGATACGTTTCACAGGATGCCCCAAATTCTTAGCAAGCCTGTCCAGCTCTTCTCCTGCAAATCTGTCCACTGTTGATTTATTGTATAAGCTCAGCTGTCACATCCTTACAAGGAAAGTTTTCACTCCTTTACAACCCCAGTCCTGCCTTCTAGGGGGCCACAATCTAGAGTAACATTGAATCACCCAATAAAAATAGCATTTAGGAGAGCCAGAACTCCGGTACAAGAAACCACTTGATTTTTAACATCCAGAAATGTTTTTGCTGCTGCTGTTGTTGTTGTTGTACAGATTTAGCAATGCAATTCCAGGTGGGAGAGGGGAGATGATGCCACTGATTGAACTTCACACTTCAGTGAAGCCTCTCTGTCTCTCTCTCTGTCTCTGTCTGTCTCTGTCTGTCTCTGTCTCTCTGTCTCTCTGTCTCTGTCTCTCTCTGTCTCTCTGTCTCTGTCTCTCTCTGTTTCTGTCTCTCTCTGTCTCTGTCTCTCTCTCTCTCCCCCCCCCCTTTAGGAGGCTTTCTTTCCCCTAATAAATATCTTCTACCCTTACCCTCCATTATCCCTAAAGTTTATTCTTCAACTTTAGAGAACATGAACTCACACTGGACATGTAGTGGACTGGGAGCTTCTCCCCTATATCACTTGGGGTACAGGACTGCTTTCTGGCACATTTCTCAAGAAGTTTCACCAATGATTGAGTTTGTAAGGTGTGTCAAAATGAGCAGCTGCTAAAAACAGCTTCAGTATAGGCCGTGATGCTTTTAAAATATGGAAGACTTCAGGCATGGATACATTCACATTAGAGGAAGTCGGAGGTCATGGAGGTAGTTTGCATGAAGTCATTCTCACCTCCCCTGCTCAACCAGACTTCCTGATGGGCAAGAGAGGAGCCCAGGGGTCCCAGGGCTATGGGAATAGCTGTGTCACAGGCTTTGTGTGGGAGGAAGGCTGGGTGCCCTTCTGTGGGAGACCCTGTTGGAGGATGGCATCTTCCAGCCTTAGCACTAGGGTGGCTGTAGAGATCTGTGGGGCGCTGCGCGGGGAGTTCTGGACCTGCAGGGCGCTAGAGTGAAGAGCTGAGGAGATGAGCGGCTGAAGCCTTCTCAGAAAACCCAGTTTGCTGGGGTCATGATACCAAACTATCAGAGCAGGTGTCTTCAACAGCATCTTTATCTCAGTTCTGGAAACCTGAAGACCAAGACGAGAGCTGCAACGATTCGATCGTGGGGAGCCAGAGACTGCCTACTTCTGGTGTCCTTAGATGACAGGGCCAGAGCAAGCTGGCTATCTAACGCTTTCCACTAATGCCATTTGTGTTAGTTACTTTCTGGTCACAACTGGGACAACGTACCTGACACCCACAGTTTCAAGGAGGAGAGGCTTATTTTGGCTCACAGTTTATACAGGTTTCAGTCCACAGCCAGCTGGCTCCAGGCCCAGGCAGTGTGGCAGAGAAACAGCTCATGGCAGGGTGGCAGGACACAGAGAAGGATTAGTGGAGGAGGAAGGGAGCCAGCCCTCGCAGGTTACATGCTCAGTGGTCGCCTCCTCCAACCCGACTGCAGCTCCCAGCATCACCTTTAGCTACTCTTCCTGCATAGCCTTCTCTCCGCACATTGCAGAGGTGATTTCAGGCCTCCTGCCTAGCCCAGCTCTCCTGGCGCTCACATGCATCCCACCACTTTCACAGCCACTCATCCTGAAGCTGCTCCCTTCTTCACAAGTGAACAAAATCTGGGTTCGGTTCTGGCAAAGGCCTTTGTTCCAGACAGCCATCATCATGGCCAGACCAGGACCCTCTTGCCTGCCCACTCTTTTGGAAGTATTATCGTCCCTTTATTTACACCATGGATTGCATTGGACATGGTAGATTGAATTAATTCATTACAATTCCAATAACTTTTCCATGGAATTATAAATGTAAAATTTCTGGGCCTCAGGGAGGACCCCAAAGAGCTCTCTACATTTTCACATGAGAATTCACAGGGACACATGGACGCTTATTCCACTGCCTGGCCTTCCTGCTCCTCACCCAGGTTCAGCGTTTAAGTGAGTCTTGATGGTGGCCGTACCTTTTGTAATACAATAGACTAATGTTAAGTTTGAATCCAGTGTATGAATGGGTCAACCCTGACACTCTGAGCGGTGTGGTGTGGACAGATCTCAGTTATCACCTCAGCCAGAACTTCTCCTCAGGGGCCTCTTTTTCTCTTTGAAATTTCTAAATCAGACTCTGCCTGGGCAATCTACAGATTAGAGTCTTTCCCCTGTTCATAGTTAGAAGGAATGGAGTGTAGGAGTGGGTACAATAAAAGGGCCTGGCCCTCAGGCCCTGCAGGACTGGACAGGACTGGGCTCAGGAGGCCTGTCTGGGAAGGGGAAGCTTGGGCAGAGAACTGAGGCAGAGAGGGAGCACCGTGTAGATACCTGGTGGGAGAGCTTTTGGGCAGAGGGTGCACCAGCGCAGGAGGCTGACGCAGGAGGAGCCGGCCCACCAGCAGGGTGAAGGAAATACCTCTAGGCGACTCTTCATCCTGAGCCGCAGTCCCTGTCCTTATGAGCCGCTATGCACAGAGAGGAAATGTGAACTGAATCTTGTCTGAGCTACACTAAAATTTCAGAGGGGCTGTTTAGCATATGTTGGGTGGGATGCAATGTCCATAATGTTTCTGTCCTCAATCTTAGGCAGGAAGGCATGGGAGCTGCCAGGATCCATTACAGGGGCTCATCTTCCGGGACAGTCATGTTTAGGGGAAATTCTTTGAGGCACTTTATAATGCATAACAGTTATGAATTTTGATGTTTTAAAAGGATAATAGCATGTGTGTTGATGGCTTTCAAAATTATGGCATAAGGAAAATAAGGAGAATTGAATATATTCCAGATGCCCATTGTATGACTCAGGTGGGCCTCGCACCCTGACCACATCCTTTCTATCAGTGGTTTGTTGTTTGTTTTTAAAATCAAATAAAACAGTGCACGGAAGGTATTCAGTACCATGCTTGATATGCAGATAAGCTCAATGAACACAACTGATTGCACAAGTGCAAGGCCTTGTTCGGTCTGAAGCGTAGGGTGTGGGACCCCAGAGCCTCTGTGGGGACCACCTGTTCTTTACTGCCCACCTCCTGCCATGCCCTCTGATTTCAGAAGCCCTGAAAAGGAGGGCAAGAAGGGACTCAGTACTCTGTGCTCGCCTGAATCATATCAAATCCTTTGAGAAGGTATCTGCAGAGCAGCTTGTGTTCTTCAAGCTGCAAAGCCCTGTTGCTAGCAGGAACCATGTCCAAGGACGCGGGGGTTGGGGGGCAGTGCAGGCCACCCTCACTGATGGGCAGCATTTGGTGGTTAGCTGGGTGAGCACCCATGCCCAGCCTCCTCCCTCTGGGCAGTGAGGCCCCATGGAATCCAGGCAACCTCAAAAGACTCAGACATAAGCACCGGCCTCAGGACCCAGAATAGTCAGCATCACACAGTGAGGCCATCAAGACCTTCACTGGTCCCTGTGGGTGCCTGAAAATGTCAAGAGTGCTTCGGCTGCTGGTCGCTGCTCACCTTGTGGCTGCTAAGTAGTAGCACACAAAGGAGATGAATCCCTGCATGTGGAGGCCCGTGAGGGCCTGAGTGAGGACTCGTTACAGACCTGATCACAGTCCTCAGACATATAATAGGAAATGTATGATAGGTAAGAGGGAGACTTGGAAAATTGTACTCCTAATAAAAAAAATTATAGGTTTGGGACACCAACCCAGCCAAGAATTCCTTGGATCTGTGAAGATACAATAAGTTGGGGCCATTCCCTTTTCGCCTATGACATGGGTCTTTTCCTGTGGATGGGCTACAGCTCTGCCACCTGGGATGGCTGTCACCTATGAATCAGCCATCGCCCTTCACTGTCACCTTTTGTCTGTAAGTTGAGACTATTTTTTTTAGAGATTTACAAGTTCTACAGATTTCTATGCCAAATCCCCCCAAAATATACTTGATGTTTCTCTCTCTCTCTCTCTCTCTCTCTCTCTCTCTCTCTCTCTCTCTTCCTCTCTCTATCTCATTGGTCTGCAGTAAAAATTGTGTCTAATAAATCCCTCTATGCCTCTTACTGACATGTACTGAAAATTCCTTTCCTGTGATGGGAGTGAGAGAGCCTGCAACCCCTATCCCACAGACAGGGAGTGTTGAGTTCCTCATATTGGCCTTGGAGACTTCTTGATGATAAGACCAGGGTACCTGTGTGCCAGCATACAGTTCAGAGCCCATTTGGCAGTGGTGGTGGTAGGTAGAGTGTGCTGCAGGAGATCCCCTGCAGAAGGCATTCCTGGCAGTGCCCAGCTGTAGGTAGGCTTAGCAGTAGGAGCTCGCAGGACACTTGAGGGCTGGAACCTGGCTTTATGTGCTGACTGCTAGATCTAGATGCCCTCACTTTAGAGATAAGGCAGCCATGGAGTCTGGAGAGAAAGGAAAGACTTCACATTTGGGGAAGGTTTGGAAAACCAAGATAAAAAAGCTGGTATCTTTGAATGATGTTGGAGGAGACATACCAGGGAAGGAAGCCTGAGTGGTCAGGTTTCTTTCCCACAAAGGACTTTGACCCAATCCTTTGAAGGTAAGTTCCTAGTAGAGGAGAGGTGGGAGACACACAGGGAGTTCTCTGCAGGAGAAGTCAGTTCGTCTATGCGAACTGAGCTTCACAGAGGACTGCAGATGAAGAAG
>PVKN010031610.1:0-12451 GCA_004027915.1 Capromys pilorides | reverse complement strand
ACCCGAAAATAATATTTTTAGATTGAAACACAGCAAAGAGTCTTATTTTCTGCCAGCTATTTGATAAAAGAAATATTCAGATGTTTCTAGAAGGTTCTTTTTCCTTTGTACTTTAAGCCTTCAACTCATATTGAAGAAACAAAACATCAGAGGAAAAAATTTTTCAGGGATGGCCAAAGCCATGATGGATTTGGTACAACTGGAATGAACTAGTTAGACATTTGGATGAAGATACATTATTAAAACAAAATCTACCTTACAATCTCATGAGAGGGGGAAAATAACCCTTGGGGTGGTCCCTATACACTTTGGTTTGACTAACAAGAAATAATGGTTAACCAATTGACAATAACAATGAAAATGGAAACAGAATATTTTTAAAGATTCACAATGTCAGCCCATATATTAGTCATCAGTTAGTAAGCATTAACTTCTAGCCTAGACAGCAGTATTTATAGAGACAAACCATAGTACTTCATCCAGATAAACATACTGAGTGTCAGTGTGGTCACAGATGGGTTTTGCTGTCCCTTTCATGAATGGCTGCATGTGTATATTGGAACTTCCAGAAGAGAAAGTTTCAATACATAAAGAATAAAGTTCCAATACTTCTATCCCAAAACTGGAGGACTGCCAGTGAGCTGACCCTTAATGAGCACCACTGTAGCCCAACATGTGACAAACAGTATCTGATTTAATCCAGCCATTCTTCGTAAGACAAGTACAGTCTTCTTCCTCCTAATGAATGAGAACACAAAGGCCTAGTGAACTAAGTAACATTCCCAGGATCACAGAAGACCACACCTCAGGAATCTTTGTCTGATGGAATTCGCTTCCCTTGAAAATCATTCTTTCTTGAAAGCATCCTCAGTCTCTTAATTCCTACACCAAGAGAAAGTGAGCATGCCTCTTTCATAGCCAACTTTAAGAAAACACAAATCAAGAAAGGATTTGGAGCCTGGTGCCCTGATGTGAAGGCCAGACACTTCCTCCTACTTTAGCAACCAGGAGATATATCAGAGGGACCTCTCAGCAGGGTAGATACTGAGGGTCACTGTCCCTCAGTCTGTCTAGGATTGACACAGAAGTCCTGGTTCTTGGAATATAAGCCCATCCTGTATATTTCCACAGAGTAATGGGTAGGTTCATCATTACCTGCAGCACCCTATTTAACTAAACTTGAAATGTCTGCCCCAGTTATGGAGAGAACCTGGGACAAGCAGCCATGGTCTTTTGAAGAGGAGCTCCTTTCTGAATATGATGTTAATGGGATACAATGACAAAACTCACAACATAATCACTGCTTCCCATGCACTAGAACTTCATATTTTAAATCTTTGTAATTAATCATCTGACAGGTATTTACCAGTGAGACCTGCCAAACCATACACAATGACCTGTCAAAGACCAGTGCTATGACAAAAAAGAAAAACAACAATATACCCAGCCATCCAAAAACAACAAAAAAGATACAACTAACTCCTGGGAAAGTTGACAGGATAAATTTTACCCAAATTTGTTTAGACTGAATGGTCTTGAGATGTGGTTAGTTTTGTTGATCTATTCTTGCCAGGAGCAAGAAGTTTTGTTCACTTTAGTCTGAAAAACAGTTGTTATACTTGGTAGGTTTTCATCAGGATTCAAATCTGAGCCACCTGGGCCAATAATTTAATAGGGTTCAACTATTCTGAAATGCATTTTGAAGGTAATCACCTGATGGGTGTCCAATGAGTCAATACTAGACACCAGACCAGGACCACAGTGTTGTATTTGAATTAGTGAGATAGATACATAATCTATTCTTGATGCTATATTTTTCCTAAGATAAGCTCTTAACCTTCCCAAAGTCATTTTTCTCCATTCTTGGGACATATCTAGTATCACATTTCATAAATGACATTGAGCAAACAGAAATAATTGAGTTACAATCCCTCCAAAAGCACAATGCCTCCTGGTGAATAAAATCAAGCAAACAATCAACTGCAGGATAGTCTCATTACATTAAGTTCAGAGAACTTTATGAAACTCAAACTCAAAACATCCTTAGCCAGACTGAGGATAGGTTTTCAAGAAAATATGATGCTTGATCTAAGTCCCAAAAACAAATGAGAAACTACCACGTGAAGTTGGAAGAACAGGGTCTCAAGTCAAGGCAACAGTATAGGGAAAGGTATAGAGATATGAAACAGCTTTGAGTGTTGAAAATTTGACTCTTCTCTCCTGGAGGGAGGCTAGAAGCATCCTCAGGAATGATAATGTAGAAACTATGTCTCTTAGATCTATGACTTTCCTGAAATCAATATTGTATGCAAACCAATTTCAGGAGGCAGAGTTGAGAGACCTCAGCTATTTGCCAAGTTAAGAAGAGTCTGAGAAAGGAGTCAGGAGGCAAAGGATGAGGCCAAGGGAATTAAAAGCCAGGAGGTTGTAACCACTAATGCCATGTTAGACTGGCAAGGGAAGGGGGATGGTGCCTGCTAGGATCTTACACATGCTTTCTGTAACAAGATTTGAGTTGACCCTAATTAAAATACCAGAGCAGAATTATCAGTGGAATTGTGGTTTGATCTATGTCCATGTATATAAATCTCACCAATAGCCAACAGTTTAATTAAAGTCCTGCCTGAATACAGAAACCAAGTATTCAAACAGAGGGAACTTAATATGGGGAGTTATTCATACATGTGGCTGAGAAGTTAGACAGGCCATGGAGAGTCACTCATAAATTTTCAACAGAGGAAACTTCCATCACACCTTAAGCTGAACAAGCCCAGGGGCTTGGATCAGCAGGAAGACATTGGAACCAAGGTAGCTCTGTCCAACAGGATCTAGAGTCTTGAAGGCAATGTATTAAACACTGAAGATATCATCCAAGACAGATGAAGGAAGAAATATTCTAGGTTATCTTTTCCTCCGGTCCTTCAGCCTTCTGCCAAACTCCTATCACCTCAGGGCCTAACCCAACTTGGGAGCCAGAGGACAAAGGAGCACAGGAAATGTGGTTACTTATGATAAAGAGCAAAGAAAGCCAGGCTTCATGGCACACGCCTGTAATTCCAGCACTTGGGAAGCTGAGACAGGAGGATCACCTGGAGTTCAAGGCCAGCCTGTGTTATATGAAGAGTTCAAGACCAACATAAACTGCAGAGTGAGACCTGTCACCAACAAAAAGGAGCAACAAAAAGCAGTAAAGTGAGAGATAAGGCACAAAATATGAGCAGAGTAAGATCTTGAGGGATCATGTTTGTATGTAATCTTTGGAAAACAGAGAGTAGCACACAGTTTTAATTGTGGTCATCTTAGTGTTTCATAAAGATCACTCTGGAAGCTACAGAGTTTCAGTTTTAGGAGTGAGATTTTTGGGAGTCTAGCTATATTTGTGATTGGCTTTGAGAAAAGAGAACAATATTCATTGTCCTCAAGATAAAGGATACCAAGTTCTCAGTCAAACATCCCTGTGAGAATGACTAAAATTTCTCCTGGAAAAGCTATCATTCTGAGTTTAAATGAACACTGAAGCTCATTAGTATCTAGACGAAGATCACATATCAGACATTTATGTTAAACTTACTTCATAATATTTCCTTTCTGGTTCTCTTATGAATGGGTAAGGCGATATGACTAGATCTAATTAACAAATTAGAGGTGGAAGCAGCATGTACACTTCCAGGAAAGACCACGGACTTGGCAGTGTGAGATTTCCTAGATATGTGGCTTTCATTCTGTAACAAGGCCAGCACCATTTGCTGTGATGGCTTTGGCAGCCTGGGACCCTGAAGGAGTCATGGTACAGAATTCACTAGCAAACCCACAGTGGACAAATAGCAGGAGCAAGAAGTAAAGCTCTAATATACTCCGAGGTTTGGCAATTTGTTTTCCTACACCATATCCTACCCACTCCTGGCTGTTACAATAGCCACAAATCCTTGAGCATACAACTCCGAACCTCAGTTTAGCCATCTGTAAAGGGGAGAGATAATGATACCATCCTTCTCACCAGCCTGCAATAGCAACTTCATAAGCTGTGTATATGACTGTGCTTTGTCTACCTGCAGCTTTTCTTTTCATTTGGTGAACCTAAGGAATTAACCATTGCCTTTTTAAAAAGATATGATGACTAACCAGAGAAGAGAAAACCACTACTCAATGTTTCTTTATCATCACCTAAAAGAAAGTTGTGTTCATTTTGACTGTTTTTCTATGTCTACTGCTAGATCTTTAACTAAAACTTCATGTGCCTGGAGTTATGATTAAAGCATGACCTAGCTTCTTCGTGGATAACATCAAGTACACAGACACCCAGACCCAGGCTACCCCAATGAGCCTTTCTTCAGTGTGCCCATCTATACCACTGACCCATATCACTGTCAGCTTGGGTTGGAATACAATTTCTTCTAAAGTATGTTACTCACTGCATTGTCTTGAGTCCAACCAAATTTTGGATTCATTTGTTTATTCATTTAAGAGTGCCAGAGTACATTGAGTGACTTTTCTGTGCATAGGACATTACTGCACTCCTGTATAGGGTGACAATAGCTGTCAAAATCCAAATTAGGCCCAGGATGCTTGGAAGCCAGTCTCTCACAAGTCATCTAGCATGTGTGACAGATAGGGAGCATTCATTCATTCATTTGTTCAAAAAATAGTGATTGACTCCTTTCCGTGTGCTGGACTATACATGGTAAAGATAGACTCAATCTCTATCCTTAGTTATTTATACTTTGGGTGGAGAGACAGATCTTAGTGATATAATCACAGGTACATGTGAATTAGCCACTGAGGTTAAAGACATAAGAGCAATGATGTGAAAGTGTCCAGGTAGCTAATTTAGTCCAAGAGGCCACAGGAGCTCTCCTCAGGAAGTAATGTTTACACTGACATCTGAAGGTTACTACATAGGAAAGGGAGAGAGATTTCATGCAGAAGGCAAGCATGAGCAAAAGTACTGAAGGGTGAGTAGACAAAATCAAGAAGAAGTTGAAGTAGAGAGAAGGAACAAACAGAAGGGAAATGATGGGAAGTGAGTTTGGGTCCATACAAGTCCTAGAAAAGAATGCTCAACACCAAGGCTTTTAAGAGCAATGGGACACCACCAAAGTGATACATAGAGGTATCCAACATGGCAGCAATCTGCTTTGAATGAATCTAGCAATGTGTCTAGGTGGAACATAAGGAAAGGGGCAGAATATAAACCCTTCAAAGTCAGGGATCTTTGTTCACTGAATGTACTTAGTATAGTACCTGGCTCATAGGAAAAACTAAGTAGGTATCTGTGAAATTAATAAGGGGACAATATATAAGGGACCAGAGGAGAATCGCCATTTCTGGAGGTTAGGGAAGGTTTAAGGGGCTTCATGTGAACTGTACCTTAAAGGCCTAGTAGGACCATGAAGTGTGGAAATGAAAAGCTCCAGTATTCCTCACAGGTCATCTAGGGAGAGACATAGGCATTGCAGCCACGGGCCCCAGATAGAGTGAGCAGTTTACTTTGGCTGGTCAGGTTCACTGCCAGGGACCCACCTTCAATGCTAGCTATTTCCCAAGCTTATCCATAAACCTTGTTTTGATATTTGCAGTTCTCACTCATGGCAACTGTGTGTGCTGTAGCAGGTGGAAACAGGCACCAGTTCTTGAGAAGCAAGCACTCCACACTGGTGTGATGAGAGATTTCTCTGTTTGCTTTTTATTTGGGAATTCCAGAGCACAAGCCAGCCGCCCTCAGCGCACCTTCCAGAGAGCCACCAAGACCATCTTCCCTCTATCTGACACGTGGATCTCACCACCTCAGCCTGCACTTGCTAGACTCTTTGGTGGGGGGAGAAGGAGAAAGGGAAGTGTGCAGATATAATCTGGAATTCCAGCACCATGAGGGAGGAAAATGTGCTGCAGCTCAATCACACAAAACTTCTAAAGAAGTGTTTCTCCCACAGAGACTCCAGGCCTGTCTTCTTGCCACTATTAATACACAGAGAACTGCACTTGGACAAATGAGAGCTGTTGGAATGAGTTGCTGATTGTGAATCTTGGGTGTTAGTAGAGGCAAGAATAATATTCCAAATAGGTTATTTTGCTCTGTGTGGGGATGTATCTCATTCCTTCCTAAATCTAGAGATACTGGGTTTGCAAGAGAAACCTACTGGGAATCAGGAGCCCCAGCTGGTTGGTAATCCTGGTTTGCCATGAGTTGCATTCAGATTTAGTTACTTAAGCTTTCCAGGTTTCCTCCCCTATTAAAAATTAATTATAAAGAAGGTAAGAAGCAGATAGTCAGGGGCCCATTGTGGCTGGGATGTTTCAATGCACTTCGTTAGGAAAGCAGCATTTGGGTGAGAGATCGTGAGATAACAGAAGGTGCATGATACACAGAATTAGCTCCGATATCAGGCCCCAGGCCTTTCCTCTCAGCCAGCTGTCTTTTGAGGTGAGGATTCACTAAGTGTTCACTCGGGGCTACGCCAAATGCAGCGGCAATGTTAACTCACTCTGACGACTATCCCTATGAGGATACGGTTACCACACTAAGCACTGAGTAGCTGATGGTGAACTCTCAAGATATCTACCCCTTAGAGTCCCGAGCATGCCCACTTCCTACTCCCACCTGATATTGGAAAACAGAAATCACATTCGAGTCTTTGCTGCACACTGAACATCCTGTGTCCTCCGCTTTGACCAGGCTCCTCTTCCTCCATCACTTCCTGCAAGTTGCACCCAGACAAGGCTGCACACAGGTGGAAGCACCACCGCATTGCACAATGCAGCCAAAAGCAAGACATTGCCTTCACCTGGCATAGCCTACAGTGAAGATCACAGTGTGGATGGCAGAGGGACCTGAATTTCGGGTGCATATGGAAAGTATCTTTGCTGCCCCCACATCTGACTCTTCGGTATTACCATTAAGACCTTCTACAAATGACTAGGAAATGCCACTGGTCCATCTCCAGGGAACCTGTGGAGCACGCTCTGGGTTCCTGCTGGGAACTTCTTCCAAGATCAGAAAGCACAGTGCTCCACTGCCTCCTATGTCTCAGGGTTGTTTATCTCCACAGCACACAGGGCTGCAGGTGATGGAGGTGAGAGAAGACAAAGAGGGATTTTGCTCTATCTCTGTTGCCATACAGAATGCCACATACGCACCAGGAAGATACCTGTGCTTTCTGCTTGCAGGTTCACTACCGAGTCGCTAGACCCATGGTCGTGCTCTGTGGCCTCTTTCCTCCAAAGACAGAGATACCTCCTTCTGTCTTTTCCCTGCCTTAGGATGGCATAAGACAGGTGTGGCAATAATGGTAATGACAACAATCCATGTCTGCTTTTTCCTGAGTATTAGCAGACTGTTCAACAGGACCCTGGTATTATCTGGCCAGGACCAAGTGTCAAAGGAAAAACCTTCCTCCCAGCAGGGAATGGAAGATGAGGAGCATTTATTGGGTGCCTGCTAGATGCTAGTAACTTTACTCAAAATAATTCAAGCAATCTTTCATGCTTTGTGAAACAGGTGCCAATAACACCCATTTTACAGATGAAGGTGCTGAGGTTCTGATTGCTAAGTAAATTGCCCAAGAATGTAAAGCTTGTTGCTGGTGCAACGGGAATTAAAAGACCTCAGTCCCTCAGTGTTTGAATATTTAATCCTCTACACAGCACAAAGATGGCCTCTTGGTGGAGTTGTGGGAAAAGGCTCCAGATTTTGCCCCAGGCCCACCATCTTACAGCCTCTGATCTCCCCAAGAAATGTCCAAGCAGTCAGGCTGCCTTTGAGATGTGCAGGAAGGAAGACAGCAAGCAGAGCACTGCTACCTCCAGAAGTGCAGGAGCCAGATGCCACGTGGTGGCTGCCTGGAGAGCAGTCAAGGCGCCTCTCCTTCTAGGAGATAAGGGCTTCCTCTCCCAGGATGCTTTGGGCCTCAGGCCTGCTCTGCTCCTTCCACTGTAGGCCAAGCCAAGAAACTCATGAAGCACATATGGTTTAGGACCAAAGCCACCAGGAGGGCTCCTAAGCACCCCATGCAGAGCTGCTGCTGACAGATCCTGGAACTGCGGGGAGGTCTGGGCAGTGACTGCAGGCTCTGCGGTGGGCTGAGGCTGTCTGTCCATCCATCCACAGGAGGCTGCCTCAGGGGCCGAAGCCCAGCGAGACTGCCTGACAGGGCCCCAGAGGGCCTCTTTCTTCTCTCCTTAAAGGGAAGTCAGGCTTGAAAGTGGAAATGACTTCATCTCCCATAGTTACTTTGAGTTCCTGCTTAGCAGCTAGAGGGGTAAATGGAGAGACCCTCAGCAGCTTTGGTGATCTTAGGAAACGCTCCCCTTGGCTTCACCCCAGAAATAGCCATGCTAGACCACTTCTAAGCAGCTCTATGCTGCCCCTGGGGTGAAGGCAAGGGCTGGCCCTTCAGGAAAAGGAGAGCGGACACTTCTGTAACACCTGTTCTCTCCCTGCTATGTATCCTGAAGCCCACACAGACACTGTCAGACATCTTAGAGGTTTGCTTCTTGTCTTGAATCCCAGGTAAGAATTTCCTGCTGGGTGGTCAAGTGATTTCATCACGCAATCAGGACTTTCAGAGACAATAACGTTCAATAACAAGCAAGAGCATGAAACGAAGAATCTACCAACAGCTACAAAATCAATAAAGAAATCCCAGCATTAAGTATTATAGCTGGCTTCACTCTGCTATGCTTACTCAAATATTTGATCCATCCCCCTCCCCTATCATCTGAATTTCAAGAAGAAAATACTTGCAAATTTTGCTTTCCTACAGCACCCCCCACACACATACACTGCGAGTCCCTTCTGTCAGCAGCATCATCAAAATCAGGAAGCCTCAGACTCAGAATGCAAATTCAAAGACAGGAGCAGGGAGGCCCCAGACACTGCTGAGGGGGTGGGAGGGAGCCGAGCTGCAATACTGGCCTTATTATAATAATCACTTCCTTTTCAGTTTAAAGAATGGCAATAATTTTTCTTTAAGTGCACTTTCGTGTACTTTATTTGCTTATTAAACCATGAAGAGAAAGGAGTAGAAATTAGGTACCTTTTAAAAAAGAAATTAGTCACCTTTTATTAAGCAAATAAATGTGCAGTAGCACAGTAGCCACTGGTGACATGGGTGAGACAGCAACGGCAAGCAGAAACCCCACAGAAACAGCAGGAGGGGGGAGTCTCTGCCTCCCAGTGAGCACCTGCTCTCCCTCGGCCCCCTGCTTCTGGTCTGCAAAAATGGAACGACTGGGCCTCAGCCTAAGGATTATTATGAGCACCAGTTTGAAGCCTGGATATGATATGGTGAAATGCCTTTGTCAACTCTATACCTTGCTTTACAAAAGGACCTTCATTAAATTTACCAGAATTTAATTGAGCAACAAGTGATTCACAGACGTACCAGCCCTCAGAACCAGAACATGTTCAGAGAGCTTGCTTTGCAAAACAGGGGCAGCAGTGCCTGAGCACAGAGAACAGAAGTCGTGGTGGAGACTGCTGCATGGCTTACAGCTCGGCATTTATGTCATTTGAACATGGTCTAATTGGTGGGTCCGATACCTCACAGATACCTCATGGTACCCACTGAGGCTTAGCTACTGTGATTGGTTGAGACTTGGCTATAGAATTTGTTACATAAGTGTAGTACTCCTGGGGCAGCAGTCTAAGGCCTGCCTGGCAAGCACAAGGTCCTGGGTTCGATCTCTGGTGCCATATGCTGTGCCAGCATGTGGGCTCACTGTGAGGACCCAGAAACTGGACATGATGGCACACAGCTGTAATCCCAGCTCTAGCGAGGCCGAGACAGAAGGATCGCTGCAAGTCTGATGAATGTAGTGAGATCCTCTATCAAAAAAAAAATATATAATACTATGTGGAGCTTTCAATAATTTTACGTACTAAAATCAGATGTCCTTCATTACTTAAGGACTCTAATACAGAGGCATTTTAAGGGCAAATTTAGTTTAATTTAACCACCTTCTGCAGTGTGGAGCATGACATACATAAAACAACTTGATGGACCTTGATATAGTATCTCTAATGAAAAAACTGTTCTTTCCAATTGGACTGCTGGACTTACTTTAAAAAATTAAATTTTAGTCATGTTTTGACTCTTAAAAGAATGTGTACGGTATCCATGATGAAATTAAACATAGGAAATCAGACTCGAATGTTACCTAAATGCTTTACAGCACTGCATCCTTTCCGTCATCAGGTGCTTCTTCTGGGTATGGCTGGGGTAACAAAGGCGGAGGTCTTCTACGTAAGAGAGCCTGCAGTCTAGTGAAGGGAACCGGGAGAGAGTTAACAACTACTCGCTCTGAAGGGTGAGACAGTCCCCAGGGAGGCACCTATCCAAAGCCCTGTGGCCTGGATGGAACTCCTCAAATACCTCCCAAGAAGCAGAGCATGTTCCCTGGAGTTCACGCCAGGGCACCCAGGTTCACCGCTCGTTCCAATCTCCAGGTGTCTGTGGTATGAGATTCGTTCGGCCTGACCCTGCGTTTGCACTTGTTTCCCAGGTGCACTTGTCATCGCTGTCTATGGCTGTATTCATGTTTTCCTGGCTTTCATGCAGCGGAAGGTGATGGTGCCACAGCTAGCGTGAGGCGCCAGGGCTCAGGGCTTGGTGCCACTCCCACAGGCTCACGCCCATCTCCCAGGGGCTGGGCCAGGGAGTGCCAGGGGGAAGAGTCAAGCTCAAAGTACGCCTTGACCACTGTGGGGGAGCTGCTCCTCCCTGCTGCTCCTTGTGTCACTGAGGCAAGGAGGGGCAGGGCGTGCCTTCAGGTCAGTCTGGGGAATGCCCCGCTTCCCCAAACATAGCATGCAATTACACCAGAAGGTCACGGGGCTTGGTCTTGTGAGCAAATAACGCTGTCACTGTATAATAGGAAGCTAATGATTTATGTCGTTTTCCTCTGAGCCTTACTTTCACGAAGCATCATTACTCACACTTGGGACAAGGGTCTGAGTAAGCTGGGGGCAGGGGTAGATACGAGTTGTGACACGACATGCCTTGTGCCTCTTGCCCAGTTGCTTGCCTTTTTTTTTCTGCCGAACGCCCCTAACTCTTTCCTGTAAGCTGTGCTCAAAAGCCACCTGCTGTCTGCAGCGTGCACAAGTAGCATTAACTGAACCGCACGCAGCTGATGCTCCCAACTGCCATGAAGACCAGCTGGGCGCAAAAAGAGAATGGGCGCCACACAATAGGAGTTGTTACAGCAAAGAGGGCAAGAGAAAGGGGCACGAGGTAGGAAAGGGAGCCTTCCGCCTAAATATCGCCTCTGATCCTTTTACCTCTTATACTTCCCTTTTGATATCCATAAAGATATATAATAATTAAATATTTGAGAATTTCACCTGTTTTGTTCCACTCAAGCTGTCCCACAGCTGTATGGCCACCGTATGAATTTTCTTTCACCTTCTTACAACACAAATGAGACGACACAATGAGAAATAGTAACATAGTCCATGTCAGCCACATAACGTTCCATAAGATAAGCATAATTTTATCCATTTTATTATTTATTTATTTATTTGTGCAGGGTCTTGCTATGCAGATTGGACTCATAGTGATCCTCCTGTCTGAGCCTCCATAGCACTGGAATTACAGGTATGTGCCACCATGCCTGGTTTCCGTGACTGGCCCAGCATGCTGGGGGTCCAGGCTGGCGTGGCATGTGGTATAAGGGATTAAATCCAGGTCTTCACGCTTACCAGGCAGGTGCTTAGACCACCACCCAGTTTTTTCCATTTTACATATGGCAAAGTTAAGTCATCAAGTGACCGGTTGAATGTAGAAGTTTAACTAGCTAGGAAGCAACAAAAGCTTGAGATTAGAACCTAAGGATTTCAACTTCTAATCTAGGTTTGTTTCCATTAAAACCAAATAGATAGACAAACTAAGACAATAAAAGCAGTTGAGGGCTGGCCAGATAGCTCAGCAGCGTAAAGCATCTGCTTAGGTAGGCACAGGGACTGAGGTTTGATCCCTAGAGTGTTGTGCTCCCCCCACTCTTGGGATGCACTGAGACCAGTGATTGAGACTGGGCGTGGTGGTGCACACCTATGATCCCAGCACCTGGGAGACTGAAAACAGGAGGATCACTCCGAGTTGAATCTACGTAGTGAGACTCTGTGGACCCTGCAGGCCCTGTCCTAAATACAATTCTAAAAGTTTTTAAAAAAATAAAAGCAGGTGAATTGTATTGAATTTTTAAGCAGAAAGGATTGCAAAGAGGAAGGAAAGGGAGGGAAAGGGGAAAGCTCCTCTGTTATAGATGGCTCTAAGTCAGCAGGTGAGGAGCAGAGAGCTGGTGTTAGTGGCCCATCCACTGTTCGGATCTGACAGAGAATGGTCACTGCCAGCCTCAGGGAAGTGCACAGGTCTTTCCAGAACTCCTTTCTTTGCTTCATTGGTTCAAGCTCCCGGTGTCCAAACAATGAATGGTGATGGAGCATCTGCTCTGC
>PVKN010031609.1:0-12442 GCA_004027915.1 Capromys pilorides | reverse complement strand
GCAAGGTGTCGCATTCTTATGCTTTTATATAATGTGTATCTGTGTATTTAAAATGTATTTCTTATAGGTAGTGCCTACTTTTTAATACAGTCTGATGCTTTCAGCTTTTGCTTGGAATGTTAAGCCATTCATGTTTAATGTAACTATCGATATTGTTCAAATATATTGTCTACTTGGTTGCTGTTGGTCTTGCCCTTTTCTGTTTATTTGCCTCTATATGGACCAAGTACTTTTTCTGACTTCTTTTCTTCTTAATTATTGACTTACTTACCGTCACAGTCTGTTTTGCTAATGCAGTTGTTTCAGGACTTAAACTTCTTCACTAATTACAGTCTACCTCAAGAAATGTTGTAAGCCTGTATGTACAGTATAAAAAAACAATACATTTCCTTCTATTCCCCCCTGGTTTCATGTCACTGCCGTCACTCCTGTTGCTCCATTTATCTATATTAGGGATACAAGACTGTGTTTAAATAGATGGGGTGTGGGGGGAGAGGAAGGGAGAGTGAGAGGGCGGGAGAGGGGAGAGCGGAAATCAGCCCAACATCTTATTTAATGGGCAGCAGCATTCCGAGGAGATTACCATAGGGAGAGCAGCCTCCGGGAGGCACCTTCTGCCCCGGTAGATGGATGGATGGATGGATGGAGTCCCGGCTCCCAGGGTTCTGCAGCACTTTCTGCGAATCCACGGCCCCCAGCGTGGATCTCGCGGCCACCTGCAGCCAGGCAAGCTGACGCCGTGCACGTTGGGAGAACGCTGGCTGTGCTCAGCAGAACCTTTAGCGTCCCTGACCTCTGTCCTTCGGTGCCTGAGGTGGCCCCAGATTATGACCTTGCTGGCATTACCAAGTGGCTTCTGCGGGGCGGAACGGCTCCTCACGGATCGATATTCCTGCCCATCCCGCACCCATGTGCTACCCCTTCTCCTGGGCCCGAGGGCCCTGGCTGAGCCTTCCGTACAGTGGGATTCGCTGCCTGCAAACGCTTTTCACAGTTGTCTTAAATTTGCTTTGACGTGGGGAAGTCGTTTCGCTTACTATATGCAGAAGGGCCGCGCGGCTTTTCATGGGTGAGGCACCCCGACTCCTGGCCTCGGTGCTTGGGCAAAGCCTTCCGCCCGCCTCCGCGGGGTCTTGTGTGTGAACCCGCCTTCCTCTAGGACTCCGTCGCTGGTCTCCCTCAATGTGGGTCCTGTGATCCTCTGTATAATTTTCTTCATTTTTCTTGTGCTGGAGGTTCTGTAAAATTCTTATATCGGTTTTTATGTCTTTTTCATCATTTTGGGGGTCATTTCCATACATGTTTTTATTTACACCCACTCCCCCTTTCTTTCAGGGGGTCCAAGTGCTTCAATTCTAGGCTACTTGGAATTACATTGATGTTTTCTTTTTTCTTTTTTCGAATTTAAGGTAGGGTCTGCAGGGCGTACAGGGTCTCACTATGTAGGTCGTGCTCGTGGTGATCCTCCTGTTTTCAGCCTCCTGAGCACTGGGATTACAGGTGTGCGCTGTCACGCCCAGTCTCAATCTGAGCCTCAGTGCACCCTTCAGGCGGAGCCAGCCTGGCGCATCAGGGATTGAACCCCAGCCGCTGCACTTTGCCTATGGAGGGACTTAAGCCTGCTGAGCCGTCAGGCTGGCCCTTGATGTTTCTTTTCAAATTCCCTTTTTTCCCTGCTTTTTATTTGGAGTTATTTATATATTTATATCCTCGAGTTCCCTGGTATCACATTTGTCACTTGCCCTGTCTGCTGTCTCTTTGGCTCACAGGTTCTACCTTACGCTCTAGGGCTTCGCTGGAATACTGTTCATGCTTCCATTTAACTTGTCCTGTGGAATACCATTATAAAAGCTCCTCTACGTCCATGTTTGCTGATTTTAAAGGCGGTGGTAATGCCTGGGTTCGGGAACTCTTGTGCTCGTACACGATACAGCCATAGCATCTTCCCCAGCAGCATGAAGCAAGTGAAGTCTGTAAGCCACGGCACCACGGTTTATCAGTTTAATAGGCTGCTTTGTGCCCAAGATTAAATTGCTGTCCCTCTCCTTTCTAGCAGGCCTGGCGATGTTTGATTAGATGCCCAGGTGTCATGAATTTTACCTCACAAGTGCTAATATTTTAATATTCCCGTACCTGTTCCAGGGCCTGATTTTGGGGACTCAGTTAAGTGACTTGGAAATACCAGTTGAGCAGCTCTTGTCCAAAAATCCAAGATCCTATCAAATTTCGAGGCATTTTGGATTTGTGGATGAGGGATGCTTAACCCATAAATTTTAGGCAAATATTAAAAAATTATCCACTGTTTGAAGCACTGCCGATCCCAGGCAGTTTTGATAAGGCCTGCTCAGCCTCCGGATGGATTGCTTCTAAGGTTGCTTTTAAGATTCGATGTGGGGAATGAGTAGTGTGCTTGGCCTGGGACAGTCATCCCCTTCAGGAGCACACAGGCCTCTGTGGACCCTGGTATGGTCCACGAATCCCAAAATGCCACACAGGCTGCATGGCAGAGTCTGCTGCCCTGTGGGCCTCGGCTCTGGGGCCTCCGTCACCCTCGGGTGAGTCCTTCCCCAGGCCCAGCTGGTTTCTGTCATGTGCACCTGCTGTGTTGAGCTGCTGTTGCCACGGGACTTCAGAGCTCCTCTGTGCCCTCCTGGGCGCCCCCTCTTCTGTCCTCTGCCTTTGCCCCGGCAGCAGGGGCTTCTTTCTTCTCCCTACAGTCCAGCTCTTCAGTTTGGAGACTGCCCTACAGCCCCACCCAGCTGCTCCTTGCTGGAAACTTCCACAGCAGCAAACTGAGAACATTGTCGCAGGTGTGCTGCAGTCTTTACCCACCCGTCAGGAATTGGGTCTCTTTGTTACCCACTTCCCGGGGTTTGTAGACAGCTGTTTGCCCTGTTTCCACAGGAAGGAGGTGGAATCCATTTCCTGCTCAGCCATTTTGACCCACAACGCACATTTCTGAGAAAGTCTTTGAATTCTCTTTCAATTAGAAATATTTTATTTTTTAAAACTAAAACAAGCCTAAGAATTATTAGAAGTTTAAAAATATATGGAAGAATACTATATACACCTACAAGAAACACGCTTGGCATAAACCAGAAGACTGAATGTGGCCAAGCACTGAGGTGAGAGGTGGTAACTAAGGCAGTGTTTCTCCCCACTCCTCTCTCCAGCTCCCTTCCCCTCCCTCCCCCTCCCCCGCCACTTCTGTCTTTTTGTAACTGCTCTGTGCATGTTGCCTTCTTTCATCTACACAGCAGCCTCTGAGGTAGCCACATTTTTATTTCTCCTTTTGTTTTTTGACTGAGAAATTCCAGCTACACAATCTTATGAGAATGTGCAAATGATGAATGTCATTCAGTCTTCCTGTCACCCACCTTCCAGCCATGCTGCTGTCAACCTGCATGTCCCTGTGCTAATGAAGGTGATGACTTCCACACTGCATGGGTTTGGGACTCCTTTCTTACTGTTCTTTAAATTTAACCACCAAAGGCTCCTAATTTTGCTAGGTTCTGCATAGATGAGACAGGGCACACGTAGAACATGCTTGTGAATGTTGCAAATGAATAATGCAAATTGCTTGTGGCTGTAGCTGTTCAGTGTGGCATAGTTCACATGGGAAATAGGAATAATTTTTTCCAGTCCTCTGCCCTGTGTGATCCAACCGCACAGAAAACCTGTGTGGAGTAAAGGCTTAGAGTAATGACCTATCCATTCCTCCCCAAATGATAGCTACAATTCTTGGCACCCAAGGGAACCATAAAGCTTTAATAGACAATTAGTTTTCACATTTTCTGTACTTCTGTGGATTAAAACATTTTAATTATATATTGACTATTACAGTTGTATATATTTATGGGGTACAAAGTGCTATGAGTTCTTAATACAATATAGAATTAAATCAAGCTGATTAACATATTTATCACTTAAATTTTTTAACATTATTATTGTTATTATTACCATTATTATCATCATTACTACTGCCATTGCAGTACTGGGATTAAACTCAGAGCTTTCTACGAAGTTACAGTCCAAGGTTTGTTTTAGCTTGTGTAATTTTGAGGCAAGGCCTTATCGAGCCACGAAGTTGCCCAGGATGGGTTTGAACTTGTGATCTTCTTGTCTCAGCCTCCTGGAGTGCTGAGATTGCAGGTGGGTGCCATCATGTCCTCCTCAGACAGTTGACATGTTTTTGTGAGGAGAATTGAAATTTATTCTTATTACTATTGAAATGCACAGTGCTTGAGGTTAGGTTTTATTGGCAACACCGTAGAGTTGATTTAGAAAAATAAAGTTTGCTCCGCGTGGCAGCTGGCGCTCCCTTCCCGTCCTGAGCCTGGCCTGCGTGCTCTCCATGCCAGCCTGTGGTGAGCAGCATTGCGTTTCCTGCTGCGGGGAGCCCAGGTGCTTTGGGCTCCACGTAAAATGAGGATGTGAGGTGCCTGCCTACGGTGGCTGCTCGGGGCCTCTGCACAGGGGTGTACTTCTTACCTCAGCATGCTCTCCTAGTCTGTTACCTTCCTTTGCTTCTTAACAGTTGGGGTATGATGTATCTTAGTGAACGCCTCAGGGTTAAATGTGATGAAAGTCCTCTCTGTGCCTGGTTGCTGTCTTATGTCCTCAGGTTGGCAAATTCTCATCTATTCTTCCTCTCAGTTTGACTCCTGGGCCTTTTTCTCTCTCTTGGGTCCCCATTATGCATGACTGATGCCCTCTGAGGAGGTCCTGTGATTTTTATAGGCTTTCTCTGGTTTTTTAAAATTTATTTTATCAGTCAGTTAATGTTCACTCCTCTGATTTGCTAATTTCAAATATTCTACATTTGATCCAACTTGTTGTTGAAACTTTCTATTGCATTTCTCATTCAGTCGCTATGTTCTTTACCTCCAGGACTTCTTCGGGCTTTAACTCCTTCTCTGTCTTTGGCAAATCTCATTTGTGCATTGTCTCACAAGTTGCATTTCTCCGTGTGTTCAGGAAGTCCTTTGAACTTAGTAGGTATTATTCTGCATTATCTTCCTGTCCTTGCTGAGGCTCCGTGTTGGAGGCTGCTTAGATTCCCTTTGATGGGCCACGTTGGTCTGGGTCTTGGATCTGTGTCTCTGCATTGGTGACTGTGGCCGTGTGGAGACAGCCACGTGGCTTTGCAGCTGTTCCCAGGGAGAGGTGGCCTGTCACCGTTTAGTCTAAGTCATGGCCCTGGGTGGGGGTGGGGCCTGCCTGGGCAGCGCTTGCCTCGGGCTCCCCATGTGGCCGGGTACTGGCCACTGTGCCCACTGTGGTGGGGTGGTGCACTGGACTCTGCCCTCGAACTGAAGTACTGGGTGGCTCTGGAGTCACTTGGAGCCTGGACGTGCTGCCTGGCCAGCAGGCTTCTGTTCTTGAGGCAGCACTCGGACAGAGTGCTGAGAGAGGCTTCCAGGCTAAGCCTATGTGCAGGGACGGATGGACCGATAGCGTCTGAGTGGAAATGCAAGGCGGAGTCTTCCTCCGTTCCTGGGTGGGCTTTGGCTGGGCCTGAGGTTTTGCTTCCAGACAGAGCAGGGCCGCAGCCTGCGCTTGGTCAAGGCAAAGGCCACCGGGTTCTGAATTTCTTTCTAAGCAGGACTGGGAGTGGTGGCCAGCTTCCAGGTTGCTATTGGAGGCAGCATGCCAGAGCTGAGCCATCGGACAAACAGGGAGGGTCTGTGAGGCGCTGTGACAAGAGATAAAAGGGAGCAAGAAAGAAGGAGACTGCGGGCATCCAGGAACGGTGCTGTGGGGCGTGGGCTAGGGATGCTGCTGGGTTGAACCTGGGTTTCAGGGAACTATCATCGGGAATACCCTGAGCTCACTAAAGTGCCTCACAGTGGGATCTGCTTTGCGTGTGTGCTTTTTTTTGATAACCAACAGGTTGCATAGCTTGATGCAACACTAAGTTCAAAGCTGGAAATAGGACAGGAGCCTAGACTATGCTGGGGGTCAGGGAACCTAGGTTATTTTAATGATACATTTGTTTGTAGTTGTTTCTTGGCTACTTTGTAGGGGTATTGATGTTTTTTTCATTTGCAATCAAATGAGCGCTAGCAAAAGTGGTGCATACAATGCGTAACAGGCCACGAAAGCCGCCTCTGTGGGCTTCAGTAGTGTGGGACGTGACCTCTGCCCTTCAATGAATTAAAAGTGGCTTGCTGAGTAGGCTGGACTCAGGGGGATCACCCTGAAACAACTTTACTTTTTCTCCATGTTACCTTCGAAAAAGTCTTTGAGTAGTCTCAACAGAATCGCCTTGAGTTTTAAAGATGCCATAGGTTTTCCTAACCCTTCTGCATTGTGAACAGCAGAGTTTGCAAAGTTGCTATGCCCAGTCCAGCCTCACGCACCACTGCCAACTCCAGAGCTCACTCAGCACCCGGCCCGCGCATCCCTCTTCTCCCCTTTCCTGACTGAGACGCTTTGGGTCCAGGAGCTGCACTGGCGGAGGGCGGGGCCTGCTCCCGGTCCATTTCCCAGCTTGTTCTTGCTTTTTTCCTTCAGTGGAGTTTCTTCTCCAAGTTTGAGAAAAGAGGCAGAAGAGGGCTGGACTGGTGCTGACACTTGGAATCTGATCGTGGCCACTTTTTCCCATGGGGACTTCTGGAGAAATTTTCTTTCAAGGCCATTGCATAGGATGCCGAAGGTGGCTGCAGCCATTGTCCAGCTGCAAGGCCATCGCTCTCCCTTGTGCTTCTTGTCCTCTCCCCTTGCAGGTCACTTTGTCCCTCAGGTGGAGCCCTTCCTGAAGATCTGTGTGTGGTCTTGGGCGTCACCCACATTTCCCCACATTGCCACCACTATGGAGGCCCCTCTTCCTGCTAGGCTGCGTCAGGGGCAGTTGTAGTTTCACTCTTTGACATTAACGTTCCTGGGGCAATGTTTAGATGCCACTGCGTATGTTTCAAGATCCCTACTTTCCAGAGTGCAGGGGGCCACTGCATCCTCTGTGATGACATCACCTGGTCTACCTGCACTGAGCGGGGACCCATAACTGTCTCTGTCTGAACCCAGAGTGCACCCTTCCTCCTCCATGGGGAAGATGGTGACGCCTCAGAATTCCTAGAAACTTCTATGTTGGATGATTTCTCTCAGGTGCGTAATTAGAAATGTGTCCTTTCCAATCTCACACGCTTTCACCATTTCCTTTATCAATAGTGCAATGGGTTGCTATAGGCCATAGGCGCGTGTGGCCATCCCACTGGCAGTTCTTGGGTTCTGGGGCCTGGGTAGAAATGGAAGCAGGAGACGCTGATAAACTTAGGTATCTTCTACTGGTGGTCACCACCTATAACTAAGGACACCAGGCAGTTGGCGACAGAAATAAATGGCAGTGCTGTCTAAGTTCAGTGTGTGTACTGGGGAAGTGGTCTTGGCGCATATGATTGGGGAAAGACTTGCGGAAGAGATGGGGTTTAGCCAGGCGCAGTGGATATGGCACAGTGTCAGCCCTTATTTTACTTGAGGGGACATGAAGTTCGAACCAAGTGGAAATTCCCTCTGTCCCTTGCAACTTCATCTCTGACTCCACTGCCCCAGTTTTAGCCAGCGGCCGTGGTAATCAGCCATGATGCTCAGTATTTCATGGAAAGTTCCAGTATTAACTCCTAAGCTTAGTGTTGCATGCCATCCCAAAGAGCAGGATGAACACTCGATGCCATCCCTCTGGGGGTCTGAGTCATTCCTTTGTGGGTGCCACACGCTTCTTACCCACGTTTGGTCATGCTTAGCCCTCTCTGCTAGAGGACCACGGTGGCCGTGTTGCAGGCTTGAGCTCAAGTGGCCCTTGCTGTACTGACTGCTGGCTGCAAGGGACAGGAGCTCTCATGCTGGCTCAGATAAATCCCCTCTGTACCTAGCTAAAGGGGGAGGGAAGGAGGAGGGAAAGGGAGGAAGGGAGAAGAAGGAGAGGGAGGGGAGGGAGAGGAAGGAGGGAGGGAGGAGGAGGAGAGGGAGACTTTTAGTACAGCACAGTATATTGATATCATTGCTGTTTTTAAAGCTTTAAAATTTACTGTGGTCAGGGCTGTCTACATAGCTCAGTGGATTAAAGAGCGGGCAAGCAGGTGCAGGGGCCAGGTTCGATCCCCAGGCCTGCCTTGCCGGCCTCACTCCCAGGACGCACTGAGACAGCAATTGAGATTGGGCGTGGTGGCATGTGCCTGTAATCCTAGTTCTTGGGAGGCCGTAGGCAGGTGGATCACTATGAGTCTGATCTAGTAGTGAGACTCTGAACACCCTGTAGATCCTGCCCCAAAATACAAAAACAAAACAACACCAAATCTACTGTGGTCAATCACTGGATGTGTCTAATTTACAAACTAAATTTCATAGGCAAAAAGCATCATTCATAAATTAGAGTCATTGCTACCCATGGCCTCAAGGATTTGCTGGGGTTCTTGGAGCCGGTCTCTATGGATACCAGCCCTCCTGTGCGGAGGATACCTGCGTGGCGATGCACAAGGGGTGAGGCGATTTTTTAAATTAGTGTTTATGTGTGTACACTTACAGCACGCGCTGCCGCTGTTCCCTGCACGTGCGAGTGCGGAGCGCGTCTTGAGTCTCCTGCACCCTCTCTCCTTTTTCCTCCCCCTCCCTCTCTTGGTCTCCTTCCCCTGCAAGGGATCTCTCGGTTGTCCTCCAAGTGTTTCTCTTAGAAGAGCGAGGGCCCTATTTAAACTCCCTTGTCGGCTTGGTTCCACTTGCCCTCGCGCCTTCCGGGCATGACGTCTCCTTCAGGTGACTCAGGCCGTCCTGCGCAGAGGCGCCAAGAAGCTTCCGCACACCCATTTCTCCTCTCTCCGCTGGTGCCCCCAGCGCGCCTGGGTCTATGCATGCCTTTCTACACAATGGCCTTCTGTGTTTTCTTGCTAGGATGTGGGTGGTTGGGCCTGGGCGGAGCCCGAGGTCACGCATCCGCCCAGCAGCCCCTGAGTGCGGCCGCTCCAGCCCCTCCTCTGACCCCGAGCAGCACAGCCCTGCCACGGAACCCACCCAGCCATGGCAAGGCACGGAGCACCCAAAGCGCTCCCGTCATGCAGATGGCCCTGGTGGCGGCTTCCAACTGACACTCTCGTACTTCCTTGAGCTGTGGGGAGGAGGATTTGTGGTGCTGTGAATTTGCAGAAGGGGACATAGTCTGGAGCAAGGGGCTGAGGGCTTCCGCGCTCTACTGCTGGTGTTGGCTGCCGAGGCCCTGCAAGAGCACCTGCAGCTCTGCCCTTTGGCCAGGTTAAGAAGTACCTGTTCCACTGGGTGGCCGCCCAAGGTCTAGCAAATACTTTGTTTTATTTCCAGATGTATTTGATGTTTACTTTCCCAGCTGCATTATTAAAGTCTTGGCAGCTAGGTCAGTATTTTTATGTATACATTTTTTTTTTCCTGAAGTGAAAGCTAGAACTGTGCCAAGAGTGGGTGCCCGCACTTGCTAATGGTGATGACGGTGCAGGAAAACCTTGACTGGGGACTAAGAGCGGGTCTAGGTGGTGAGAAACCCACGGGCTCTGAAGTCTTTCTGCAGCAGGTCTTGTTGCTTAACGGTGCTAACTTACTAACATGAGAATAACAAATAGCATGGTACTCATGCATGCTGAGGTGGTCATGTCTGGATTTGACTAAAGTTAAAGCCACATTAACAACTCCTCCAAAATCCAGCAGTAACAGCAGAATAAAAAAAAAAGAATTCTAAGCTTCATGATGATCAAAGCAAAAGTTGTTAAGAAACAGAAGAAGCCTGTTTCCTGGATCGTGAGTTTAGTTACATCGGTGACGTCCCTGTGTCCTCCAAGGTGTGGTTCACTGAGACATTCCCATCTTTTCTAAGAGCTCCCCAAATCTAAGTTTCTAATGCACCTGTCTTCACTCTATCTATAGCAGAACCGGCATAATAAAGTAAAACAGCAGGGTGTGAGCTTCGGGCTGCCATTGGGTTAGGCTTTGGTAAGTTGAGGACGATCAAGAAACAGGTCGGTGGAAAAGGCAGAAGGACCCAGTTCTGGTTTTTACTCGATGTGTCGTTACAAACAAGGAAATGTCACTATGACATTTGTGAGCCAAGAAAGGAGGAGGAGGAAGACGAGGAGGAGAAGGAGGAGGAGAAAGAGCTGGGCAGGCGAGTGAATGAGTTCAGTTCAGAAACCCCTGCGTGATCTACTTAAGTGGGGCCACCAGGCACAGGCCCCTGCTGTCAAACAGAGCTGCAAAATAGCCGCTTTCTCTTTTCCTGTTGAATTCTAATTCTTATTTTAAAGAACACATCTTGTGAGCTCAGGTACCCAATGCAGCTTTGAAGATAAGGATGCAACATGTGAGTGGAAAGCTTCAGTCTCCCCCAACTTCCAACAAAATGAGACTCCTAATATTGAGCTCTGTGCGTTTAGTGGGAGGAAAAAGGGGTGAGTCTTTGTCCTCGACAAATAAATGAAATGCCTCAGATTTCAGAATCGAAACATCTCCAGATCCAAGTTCTCTCTTTGGCACCACTGCGTGAAAGATGGTGTTACGCTTGGTAATGTCTCCCACATGTATTTGCTTTTGTGGGAGATGTCACCAACTGAGTGCCTGGAGAAGTGGGTCAGGGGCCAGGAAAAGGCAGCGGAATCAGGGATGTGGCACTGAGCTGGGACCGAGACCCACCGGAGGGCTTTTGGTGTCTCCGAAAATATTCTGGTGTCTGAGGTAGAAGGCTCAATAATGGAAAACTGTAAGGGAATCAAGACTACGGAAGAAAACTATTTGGGCTGTGTTTGATGTGGTGAGGAATGTGGTAGAAAGTGAGTATAGCCTAAGTAATGCAATAGCTAGAAAACATGAAAGTATAGTGTTTAATAAATAACATCCATTTTCGCTAAGAAAGCATTGCAACTTCCTATTATAGAATATGAACACCTGGGAAAGGAGGAGCCTTTGGTATAAAGGAAGGGAGGATGGGGAGGAAATGTGGCCGTGGATTAAGGTGGGTCCCAGGCGCAGGAGTGAGCTTCCTTCATGTCAACCCTGGCAGGGTGACATTAGACTATTCCACAGGTGTAGAGTCTTCAGCTTCCAGGGATGAGTTTGAGCTGTGAGCTTGTCCCTGAGTTTTTGCTCAGGGGACATTGAGAGCTCAAAGAACATCTGAATATATGGTAAGGAGGAGAGCTCGCTGAGATGCCAGCTGGCGACCATCAGAGAGAGGATGTGCCGGGACAACCAACCCACCCCAACCCGCTGCAGGGACCCTCACAGACCCGCTGCAGGGGACATCGTGCTTGAGCAGGAAGAGTGGAGCAGGGAGAGCAGAGAGACTGTGCAGGTCCTTGGAGGAATAGGACAGGCCACTGCTGTGGGGGAAGGAGACGCCTCACACTCCCTCAGAGGCCACTTCTTGAATCTGAGCCTTGCAAAAGACTGGGAAGAGAGCAGGGGCAACTCTCACAGGTGTGAGGGACACGAGGCATGTTCTTCAGAAGAGGAGGCATGTGCTGGGTGCCTTTGCCTGTGTTCCCACTCCAGGCTGGGGTGAAAGCCTTAATCTGCAGCAAGAGAAAAGGCAGCAAGAGCCAAGGTTGCCTGGGTAATTGTAGCAACTATATAAAGGAATAAAATGAAAATGCTGAAAGAAAGCTATGCTTGTTTGTTCGCAGTACTAAGAAGTGCCTGGGGCCTTCCTGGTGAACCTGCTTTATGGTTTTGAAGTAGAGTCTCCTGTTAGCCACTAAGCAGCCTAAGCTGGTCTTGCACATGGGGTTCTCCTGCCTTAGCCCCAGCGCCTTTACAAAGAGCAATTACAGAATTTAGTGAATGATTCTGCAAAGTGTTGTCCGACAGAAAGGCGAGCTCAGGTGGCATGTGGCGCTGTGTCCTCTTGTAGCTGGCAAGAACGCTGGCACTGTGGAACTTCTGCCTCTTCCCCACAGTCAAAATGACTAGGAAATAGAATGTTTTATGTAGATTCAAGATCCCAAGGCAGCTTGGATGGCACAACTAAAAACACACAAGAAAGGATTCCAGAATTGCTTCAGAATGTAGCAGAGATGATGGAGTCCATGTGCAGGAAGGGAGGGGGAAGTGTGAGCAGGTTCATGGCAGGGTCCCTGTCTCAGTCACTCTTCTCTCATTGCTGGAACAAATACCCGACACCCAAAATGAGAAAAGGAAAGGTTCATTCAGCTCACAGTTACTGGAGGTTTCAGTCCATATTCGGCTGGCTGCAAGGCTGAGGGGCACAGGGCAGAGAGCATCCAGTTCATGGCGGTGGGACAGCAACAATGGCAACTGAGAGAGAGTCTGTCTCTCTGTTTCTCTCATATTACATTCAGAATATCCACCCCAGGCTGGGCGCAGCACTCACACTCATAATCCCAACAATAGTAAACCCATCATCCCAATGGATTACCCATAATCCCAGTGGATCATGAGTTAATCTTAAACTCTAGAAGTCCCCGCCCCA
>PVKN010031608.1:0-12454 GCA_004027915.1 Capromys pilorides | reverse complement strand
AAAAAATGCATCTGGAAGATTTTTTTTTATTTTATTTTTTTTAAATTAAGGTTTATTGAAAGTATTTCATTATTTGACCAATCTTACATACCTATATCTATTAATCTAAAAAGATTTGATTATGAAGATATGTAATACAATCATTGTTAAATTTTTGTTCTTGTTTTGAGATTCTGTACTGTATGTACTCTTGCTTGTTACTGTTTATCTATCTTTGTTTCTGCTGTTTTTACTCTTTAAAATAAAATTAAAAAAAAAAAAAAGAAAAGAAAACTTCGAGCAGAGGAGCTGCACTGGGAAACGAGCATGTCCGTGAGTGTGTCAGTCAACTTTCCTGTCCCCGAGGCATGGCGCCTATCGTCCACAACTTAAAGAAGAAGTTTGATCTGCCTCATCACTTAGGGGCACTCAGTCCATGGTTGGCTAACTCCAAGGCGGAACATCCTCGCAGAAGGGCCCAGTGGAGCTTAGTTCACAGTGGTTGGGAAGCAGAGCATGGATTGAATTCCATCATATCTATGCCCTTTGACCAAAGGAAAATCTGTATTTTACATCTAAAAATGTATAATTCCTTTGAGAGTTTTTTTGTTTGTTTTGTTTTTGGTTTATACTGAGGATTGAACCCAGGGCCTTCACATTAAGCTACATTTCCAGCCTTTTTTTTCTGAAACATGGTCTTGCTAAGTTACTAAATTGCCCTTTTTGGGCTCAACATGTAATCACCCTGCTTAAATCTCCCAGAATGCTAGAATTACAAGCATACATATTCAGCTTCTTTTTCTCTTCTGGGGTAATTTATCTCAATTAAACTCTAATCCCTCCATTAGCATACCCTTACATCCACACACTTGCAAGGTGATGTGTCTAAAAGGGAGAAACAAGACTGTCTGATGCACACTTCACTGCCTCCAAAAATCTGAGAGACAGAGTGATCTCTAGCCCTTTTATTCCACATAGAAATCTAAAGCAGAAATAACTGTTGAGGATGTAGGTTACTGCTGATGGCTTTGTCACTGCTCAGCTCCATCTCCGGGTGACTATTTAAAGAAATGACTTGATCTGGACAAAAAGAATTTTTTTTTTTTTTTTTGTGGTATGGATGATTGAAGTCAGGATAAGCACTTATTCCACTGCGCTATATCTCTGGCCCCTGGACAAATTTTATGAATGCTCCAGATACAGCAGCACCTAAATTGACTCTGCAGTCATTGCTTACTTCTTCCAACCTCACAGAAGTGAAGCTCACCTCCCATAGCCTGTCAATGCAAAGGTGTTATATCAGAAACAGAGCTAACGGCTGCTTTGTACTAGCCCTCTAGCTAAGAACATAACCTCTTTGCATGATTAGCCTAACCATATACACTACCTTGCTAAATGAAGCCAAGTTTAGTTACTCCAACAACTACTTCTTATAGCCAACAAATAGAATCATGTAAGCAAGGATGGGTGTCAAGTTACTTTAGGACTGTGAGATTACCAGCTTGATGGACCTGCAGAATTCAGAAAGATAAATTTGTTTAGCCCAAGATAAAAATGATTTTACTTATTCAGATAGACCAGAATTTTTTCTAATATTTTTGTAGCAGTGTCATTGATGAATGAAACTTTATATAGATCTACAGTTCATAAAACTGATCAAAATAGAATAGGTCTTCATGCAGTAGGAGGGCAGGGATTTAACCATTTGACCTTTTCTTGTTCCCTGAGCTGGCCTCTGAGGGAACATTTCAAAAACTTGACTGCATCCCTCAAGACCACAGGCTCCAGGAGGCACACAATTCAAAATCTACTGTGGGAAATTAAATTTCCATTTAAAACTATTGCAATGGAGTAGTGTACAATTTAGGGTAATGAGGTGCACATAAACCAAATACTTGTGCTAGTCAGTGAGGGTCTTCCTGACTTATGTGAAGTTCATGGCTCCACAGTGGCAGATACAAAAAACATTATATATTTATCATGATTCCTACCTCCACCTATTTCTAATACATCCCACTGTTTCCAGTTGTGTGGAATTGAAATTTCTCAACAGTGTGCATAACGAACCCTATATTGTTTGCTCTTCCTGTACTTGGATGACATGTGTACCACTTCTACATGGTTCTAGCAGAATTCCTGATAAGATTGTGGATGAAGCTTGTGGAGATAGATGGCCCACCTCCCACACATATACATGTCTTTCACTACCTCCCATGAGAATGATAAGGAAATTACTAGAATATACGTTAGGCCCACAAATAAGTAGAACAGAGCCAACTAGGAGAAGGCAACAGAAAATGGGAAAAGAGGGCATTGCAGGGCCTCCTGGGGAAAATCCTATTGCATTAGATGAAGGGTTCAATTTGATGACCCAGACTTAGCCAGGGGACCAGTGAGATAGAGGGTAAGAGTGAATTATAGGTACAACTCTGTTCCAAACTCAACTACAGTGGCAGCATGTATATGACTTAACAAAGAAAATGATTATATAAAATAATACATTGAGAAACCTGAAAATTCTTGGAAAAGCACAAAATCATCTCTAACACAGAGTTCTCCTTCAGAGAAGAAAGAGTGGAAATGTGTTCTGCCACCAGGAATCCTAGAGCTCCAGCACCCCTGAAAACTAGGAGTAGCAGAAAGTGTTCTGTCTGCACTTTCACCTCCAGCCACACAGCAAGCATATCACAAGCCTAAATTCCTCTCTAAGATGCAGGAGATTAGAGCTCCAGAGCCTACCTTCACTCCTTCTTTAAGATGAGATAGAAAACTGCAGACAACAACACTGATTGGCTCTGTTTTTCTAAAGGATAGTGCATGAGGCTGTTCACCATGGCTGGGAAGGCCATGGTGCCATAAATAGGACCCCTCAGTTAGGTAGCCAGCTGGACTCCCCTGGGGCCCCCCAACCACACATGATGGGGAGGAATGGCAAGACCCCAAGGGTGAAGAGAGATGCTGTGCCAGAAGGGGAGGAGCTAAATATATATTTAAAAAGTCAGATATCTACCTTAGATATAGCCTAAGAAATTTTTACACTATCAACCTGTAAAAAGGTCAAAAATAAAATATTTAGGGACTGGGAAGATAGCTCAGTAGAATAACTGCTTGCATGGCAAGCACAAGGTCCTGAGTTCAATCCCCAGTGCCGCAAAAATAACTAAATAAATATTAAAATGTTTCCAAAATCTTAAGTCATTTTAGGAAGGATTTTTTAAAAAGACTCAAAGGTGAGAATTTCAAAGGGGCTTTCAAGAGGATAATAGAAAAAAAAAAAAAAAAGAGATGAAGCTTAGACTACAAAAAAATCTACATTCAGGAATGAAGATAAAAAGAATAAACATAATGTTCAAGAAAAGCTGCACATGTTATTTAATGTTATGCTACCCTGAAGGAGAGATTATCACCCCTCAGCTAGAGCTGAGAAATCTGAGTTTTATTTATTTGTTTTTTTATGGCCAGCTAAGCCTGCCCTGGCGGTAGGGCTGGCACAGCATGTGGTGCCAGGGATTGAACCGCAGTCCTTGCAGTTGCCTAAGCTTGCCTAAGCAAGTGCTTTAGACCATTGAACCATCTCACTGGCCCTGAAATCTGAGTTTTAAAAGTCTAAATAACTCACCTGGAGCCATTTGGCTACTTAAGTGGCAAAATTAGAAATCCAAACTATGTCTGCCTACACATCTCCCACCTCTTTTCACATCTCTGCCCCTCAAATCCTTACCAATATCATATTTCTTCCCATACCATACTGAGTTATAAAGACAATCATAAGGATTTGGGAGCTGGTGCAAGAATTTTTTGAAAATGCACTAATAACATAGTATTATAGGCCAATAGATAAGAATTCAATTTGACTTTGAGTGTGAGAAGAATTGACAAACCAGAAAAGTGTATAAAATGGCTTCTCACATGTTAATGCCATAGCGTCTCTAGGAACTTGTCAACACTGCACCATCTATGTCCCCAGAAAGTCTAATTCTTTGGGCCTAGGGTGAGTTGTGAGAATCCTGGCTTCAAAAAGCAGAGAGAAATCAGAGCCAATTACTAAAGGGAAAATATGACAGAGAGAGAGATGTTTGCATTCTAATACCGGAAGAACTCAGAAAAAGAGAAAAGAAGGATATACAAAGCAACCACTAAATTTACTTCTCCACTTTTGAAGATGGGTGTAGTCTTTGTCTAAGACAAGAATATCTTGGAAGAGCTAGACAACTGGTAACAGGAAGAGTAAGTGGCAGGCACTTCCTGCATCAGTAGGTGGCAAACTACGAAACCTAAGCCAAGGCCTAAAATAATTACTAATACTTGATCTAAGATGATAAAAGAGTAAGGAATGAAAATAAGAGAAAAGAATGCACTAAGACAACGTTATTGATTTACATTCTAAAAAGAAACTCCAGAACTATTATTTAGATGTCAAAATAACTCCAAGAAGAGTACAAGGCTGTTTTGATAATTTGAAACCAAATATCTGCCTTCTTTGAGATGAGGCTTTCAGACATTGAGCCTCCGTAAATCCCACTGCGATGCTCTGAGCAGGTCATATTTCCTCTTCAAAGGTTATACCATGTTAAATTATATGCAATTTCAAAAAGAACAAGTCCTTGTCCTGCTTTAAGTCCCCTCTCCTAAAAGCATGTTTTGATTCAGATTAATTTATAGCCCAAGGAGATTTGGGGAAAGGAAAAAGCCTTGAAATTGCAAGTAAAAATAACTTAGACTTCCAGTTGCTTCTTAAATATCAAGTGACATTGTTTTGGAAATAGGACCAGATTTGCAGAGCTATGGGCAAGTGGATAAACTGTGGGATTTGCAGTGCCCACTGGATCTTTGAGGGGCAAGAATCCACCCAGATGCTTCAAGGCCTTGGAAACCCAACCAATATAGGCAATGTGCTGAATAGTTCAGCAGAGGCAAAGTGGGAAATGGGAAAACGAGGGCAAGATGCCCGGTTACCACAGGAGCCCTACAAGGTTCCTGAGAGATGCTCTTGAAGCAGCCGAGAGAAGGTATGCAGAAGGGCTCAGACCTTTTCCCTGCAAGCTTTGGCAAAATGTGTCTGTCTCCTGTGCACAGTCTCAGCTTGACAGCTACAGGAGCAAGCCACAGACACTCATATCTGCATTACTATTTCAACAGTAAATGAAACTTAAAAATAGGTAAAACGTATATGAAAAGCATAGTTCATAAGAGCCAAAAAGGTAGAAAAAACTGAAAGGTCCATCAAGCAATAAGTAAATATGAGACATTCCTAGGATGGATATTGAACAATAAAGCAATATATGCTAATACATGCTATAGTGTGGTAGCTTTTGGCTTTGTTTAATTGGCTGACTTAGGGGCTTTTAATTTTTGTTTGACATGGTTTAATTTGATTTGGTGTATGTCTAGATTTTGGTTTTCTTCTTCTCTTAGCAGAGGAACGGGAACTCAGAGCTCCTAATCCAGCACTCTGCCACTGAGCTGCAGCCCAGCTCCCTGCTTCTTTATTCCTATTATGACTCTTCGTCAGTCATTTATGCAGCACTTGTTTATCGAATCAATAATGCAGTTACTAAGGCCCACTGAAGGAGCCCAGGAGAGCCTTCTGGGGCTGATAGTACCAGGGTCGATTTATTTACCTCAGAAACTTCCCTATACCTCTCAGCTTTTACTTAGGCTCACTTAGATGCTTCCATTTCTGGAAACTTACAAATCAGATGCAAATTACTGGAAATAAAAGATATTTTCAATATGATAAGAGATGAAATAATTTGTAGGGGGCTTTGATCTGTTGGGGAATTTCCTGAGCCCTCAGATTGAAAAGGATGGACTTCGACTTCTTTTCTTCTTTTCTTGCTAATCTGTCAGAGCTGCTGCAGTAAAATACCACAGACTTGACACAGAAGGAGTTAAACAGCAGTCATTTTATGATCTCAATTCTGAAAACTAGAAGTCCAAGAGCAAGGTTCTGGCTGGTTGGATTTCTACTGAAGATTCTCCCTCTCCCTCTCCTTCTCTTCATATCTTTAGTCAGTTGTGCACACTAGTCTCTCTCTTCTTATAAGGACAATGTCATGTGAATTAGGGCCCCTGGATCTAATCTCCAAATATAGTTAGGTTGGGGATTTAGGGTTATAATATGTGTGAATTTGGGAAGAACAGCTCAACCTGTGATAGAGGATATCCCAAAAATATTAACAGAATTCATTATTAAAACTCTATAGAGGTTTAAGGTATTATGCTGTTATAATTTGACCCAGGACATACATCATCAACATGCAAATAACATGGGTTAAACTATAGCTCTGAAATAAATCAACTATAGGCTATGCATTGAAGAGAACTGTATTCATCAGGAGAGACTAGTTCTATTTCTCATCCGAGGGGTTTTGCTTTTTGCTTGGTTTGTTGTTGTTGCATTTTGTTTTGTTTTGTTTTGTTTTGTTTTGTCTTCTTGAAAAAAAGTTTCCCTATATAATTTTGACAGGTCTGGAGCTTGCTTTATAGCTCACTTGGCCTTAAACTAATGACCTTCCTGCCTCAGCCTCCTAAGTGCTGGAATGTGCCAGCCACTGTGCCCAATGTAGTCTCTGTTCTGAGTATAATTAAAAGAGTCTTCTCTCAACCAGAAATCCTTAGATATTTTTCTTCTATCCAAATGATAAGGTGTATCAAAGTATAAAATATCAATCTTAGAAGCCACCTGTATTTAGCTTCTAATGGGAAAAAATGTGGATGCAGAATTCAATAATTAAAAGATGAGCAGTATTTTCATTCAACAGCTTAATGATACAAAACACTTCTGCTATTGCTGCTGAACTAAGTACAATGAGTGTTTCAATACATAAAGAAACATAATTCAGAAGGCACTTAATCTAGGATGTAAAAGTCTATGCGAAAATCCGACGAGATAGCTCAGCAGACTAAGCACCTCCTTAGGCAAGCATAGTGACTAGGTTTAATCGCTGGTACCACATGCCATGCCAGCCCCACCCCTGGGCACACGGAGCCCTCAACTGCATATAGGCATGGTTGTGCATGCCCATAATCCTATCTGGAAAAAGGAAGATCATCACAATTCTGAGCTGCATACTGAAACCTTGTAGAAACAAAACAAAACAAAAAAAAGTCTACTTGAACCATCAAATACGGCTAGCTGTTTGAAATTTATTATTTCCAGTGCTAAGTAATTGTTGGCCATGATGCTATTTTTTTATTAACATAAATGAGTATGCTCCAGGAGGTTTGACAAATATCTGTTTTGTGACTGGATTACTGAAGCCAAGAAAAAGTCTAAAAGGAAAAAATCCTAGAAACACCCATAAGATCATGTTAAATGATATATATGGCTGCCATAATTCAGACTGATTTAACTAGTCCCTGATAGATTTTTCTGAAATCCACAATGCTCAACTTTTTTTGCTAGTTCCATAGCTGATACCATCAAAGTGAAAAGGTGTCAAAGCTGTCTTAGCCTAACCAATACAATTAGCTTAGATTTTTTATTCTCTCATTGCCCCCAGCAATGAACTACTTTCTTTGAAACATTTTTTCCTGTAGTCATACCTTTATCCAAAATGCCCAACTTCCCATAAAGTTTTCCTCTGTAAACTTCTCTAACACTAGAAATTCATAGTGATGAAGATCTCCCAAGTTATTTGCAAAGAAAGATGATTTCCTTAAAAAGAAAATGCATCAAACTACAGGAAAAACACAGGGAGGAATAGTCCATAGTAAGATCTTTTAGAAAAGGTATTTGCATGTTTATAACATGTTTTAGCAGAGGGCACCTGGCACAACACAAACATAGAGGATAAGAACTGGGGAGACACTCACTATTACCTGTTTCAAGTGGGGAGAACCATGGTTATTGCCTTTCTGTCAGTGACATTGGGATTCTGAGGGACTTCTGCAGAGAGGAACTATGTTGCCCAAGATCTTTTCTGATTCTCAAGTGATTGTCACACAAAGCAAAATATAAAATCATTAGTTACATTGTCCTGTTACTAATTCAATGGTGATTTACTTCATTAAGAAATATTTACAATGAGCAGCACAAAAACATTGTATTCACACTAAATTCTCAAGTGAGAACCACTTATCCACTTGGTTTAAAGCAACCAAAATGGCCTAATATTTCTCCCAGATTGACTAAACATAAGGAAAACTTATTCCTGACTCCCAATTTCCCAAGCTTACTAACTTTAGGCCCCAATTTTTCTTTATTGGAGCCTATTAATTAGAATAACTTTTTACCAGTACCAGGCTGATTTTATCACTGTGGCTTGGTAGTACAATTTTAGATCGGGAATTGCCTTATGACTTTCCTGCACAGGATTGTGTTTGCTGTTCTAGGTCTTTTCTGGTTCCAAATAAATTTTAGGAAGGACTTCTCCAGGTCTGTGAGGTATGCTGATGGGAGAATTTTATTAATTATTGTGGTTGTCCTACTAATGTGTTGTGAAACTGTTCCATTGTTCTCTCTTATTAAAAGTAAAAAAATAAATTAAATAAAAAAGATAATTAGATTAACTTGTAGCTGTTGCTGAGGCGGCGGCTGCTGCTGCTGCTGCTGCTGCTGCTGCTGCTGCTGCTGCTGCTGCTGCTGCTGCTGCTGCTGCTGCTTTTGTGAAAACAGACTCTCATGATATGTTCCAGGCTGGCCTTGAACTTTCTGGGTAGTTTAAGCTGTCCTTGAACTCACAATATTCCTGCCTCACCTGGGACTACCAACATGCACCACATTGTCTAGCTTCTTCGAGTGCTTTCTTTAGAAAGCATATAATTACAAATTTCTCTCTACCACTTTGAAATATGCAAATCTTCTTTCTTGCTAATTTTACAACTCATGAATATCTTTCTCAAGAAGCTTGGAGGGGCTAGGGAGATAGCTCAGGGGCACAAGTGCCTGCCTGGCAAGTGCAAGGTCCTGAATTCGATCCCTGGTTTCACCAGAAGAAAAGGAGGAGGAGGAAGAGGAGGAGGAGGAAGAGGAGGAGGAGGAGGAGGAGGAGGAGGAGGAGGAAGAAGAAGAAGAAGAAGAAGAAGAAGAAGAAGAAGAAGAAGAAGAAGAAGAAGAAGAAGAAGAAGAAGAAGAAGAGGAAGGAGAAGAAGGAGAAGAAGGAGAAGAAGAAACAGCAGGAAGAAGAAACAGCAGCAGCATTAGCTGGGAGCCATCTTTCTGAAATCTCACCATCAAGGAAAACTATACCTAGTCTCCTAACCTTTCTCACAGAATAGGAGCTTAATATTATGAGCACCAACCAGCAAGCCTAATGAAATAATCAAAGAGGAACTCATTTGCAAACTCAGGAAATAATACTGAATTCAACATATCTATTGATAAACCTCCACACACAAGCCTGCCAGTATTTTTCACTAGCTCATCCCCTTCCTCAAAAGCTCACTTGTTCTTTGTTTCAGCAGAACCATATTATTCTCAATTCTGGTCTTTCTGCCCTAATTCAAGAGCCTTCAACAAAGTCTTCTTGGTCCAGTGCAACTTTTTCTTTCATAAGAATTTATTCCTACAACTGCTCTTCATGGGGAAGAAAGAAAGCTCTTTACTCTCAGCTACATCACTACTTACTTGACAGTTAACAAAGGAGTTATAATTTCTTCACTGTAAAATGTCTACAAAATGTCTGCTATGAATTGCCAGCAAGCTTCTTGAGAAATATGCACAGTCATGCATCATTTAATAATAGAAAATGCAAAAACCATATCATTGTGTAATTCATTCATCTTAGAGTATATTTATTTACACAAACCAAGATGGCTGGATGTTACATGTAATATGATGCTATGAGACCCCTATCAACATGTGGTCCACTGTTGCCCAAAATGATATTGGGGGTAAATAACTGTTTCTACTTGTTTAAAAAGGACTCATTCGCCAGGTGTGGTGACGCATGCCTGCAATCCCAGCACTCAGGAGGCTGAGGTAGGAGGATTGCTGTGAGTTTGAGACCAGACTGGGATACAAAAGTGAGCTCGAGGCCAACCTGAACTGCATAGCAAGACCCTGTCTCAAAAAGACAAAAAAAAGAATAAATAAATATAAAATAAATAAAAAGGACTCATTCATCATCAGTTTTCATTCATTCAACAAATATTCATTGGGTTTTAACCAGAAGCTGCACTGGATAAAGTATAACATTATAAAGATAAAATTTTAAAGAGTATTAATATGTTTTTATCTTTTTGCTTTTCTCTTTCCTACTGTCTTAAGAGAATCCCTCTGCCAGTGGGAAAGGTAAGGGTTATATAAGAAAAGCAAAGACCAAGGAGATACTGTGCACCCAGAGGGTGGTTTGGCAGCCCCAACTAGCCTGTCAAGCGGGCTGTTGCTCTGAGAAGGGGTGCCCAGCCTTTCACATCCTGCTTGCAGCCCACCAACAGTCAGTCTCAAAGGATAATCCATGTAACATTCCTAAGGAAGGACCTGCTCCTGGCTCGTCCCAAGTAAACTGTGTAAGGAGAAGGGAAGCTCAGCAAGACAGTCAAGACAACCCAGCAAGCATACTGTTTTCAAATGAGGACATTCAGGACAAAGACTCCTGCCCTCCCTATCTATCTATGGCAGGTTTTGGAAAGAGCCACTTGACAGGCTGCCCAGGCATCAGTCCAGGTGTGGACATCTCCTGCTAAACATCGCAGCTCAAAAAGCATGACTATCCACAAGGTGGCCTTGAACATCAGCTGCCCTGGACCACTTCAAGTCTTATGGGACTGAAAACCAGCTGGCCAACTAATACTTGGCCTGAAGCCCAGAAATAATAATATTCAGGGGTCTCCCAGCAGCAAAAAGCAGCAAAGAAGTGACATTGACTATGTCCTGGGGAAACTGCCTAAACCCACAAAACAGGCTACAGCACTTGTCCCAGGTTTCACCTTCTGTGGCTTCAGTTATCCATGCTCAGCCATATCCAAAACATTAAATGGAATTTTTTTTTAATTCCTAAGTTTTAAATTGTGCACCAACCTGAGTGGTGTGAAGAAATCTCTTGACATCCCACTTTGTCCCACCCAGGACATGTATCAAATCTTTATCTAACAAATCACACTGCTATATGCCACCCTCCCATTTAGTCACTTACTATCTATCTCTGTAACCAAAAGGATGGTTGTGGTGTACCTGGTAGTGCTTGAGTTCAGGGGAGCCTTATTTTACTTACTAATGGCCCCAAAGCACAAAGTAGTACTCCTGGTACTCAGATATGCCCAACAGAAGCCATAAACATGCTTCCATTGAGTGAAAATGTAGAACAAAAAGATAGGAAGAAAGAGATCACTTCCACATTCTTATAATCTGGACTACAGAATGTTGTTACGAGTGCTGTTTTTTGTTCATTGCTATTGTTAATCACTTACTAAGCCTCATGTATAAATTAAACTTTATCACAAGCATTTATGTAAGGGAAAAAGCATGATATCCACAGATTCGGGTTCTATCCGTGGCTTTAGGCAGATGTCTGGAATCTTAGGAGATACATTCCAGTGGGCAAGGGGGGCACAAGTGTCCAAGGAGAACCTGCCTGAGCAGAAAGATGTGTAAGTACACAATCTCCTTCTTGCATCCTGAAGCTATTTGGGGGCAGACACAAGAGGAGGGTTTTTAGATCATATTTCTCTTTATTGCCTAAAGGATCTATTTTAATTAAACTGGGCTTTTTACTCAAATTGACTGAGACCAAGACCAACTGGGTAGGACTAAAAGCCACATGTTAATCTGTGGGATGAGATCAGAGGAAAATCAGCTGCAGCCAAAATAAAGAAACTGCGCTTTTTCTCCAGTGTGGGTGAAGCTGATACACTGCACAGCTCCCTGGCATCCTTACTACAAGGCTGGGCTCAGGAGCTCGGCCCATCCCCACTTCCCGCATGAAGGTGTGAAAACACAGAATGGATATAAACTTCCTATGATCACAGAACCAGTACAGTGGGCACCAGGATCAAGCCCAAGGAGGAGGACCTTCCATGTCCACATGGGCTTGATCAGGACACAGCTAACAGAGAGGCCGCAGTTGACAGGGTGCCCATTGCTTCAGAAAGAAGATGCCCTGCAAAGTCTTCCGGTATCAAGCCAAAGTCCTGCACCAGCAAATGCTGCTGGCTGGTTTCTGAGTATTCTAAGTATTTTGAGCCCGATGACACAATCTGCTCTCAGAACTAAGACAGGGGAGAAAAGCACAATCAGCGCAGCAGAAATAATTAAAGATGAGATGAGAACAATTAAGAGAAAAGGAAAGTTAGAGGAGGTCTCCTGTGAGTTGTATTTTTAAGAAAAGAAGGAGAGGAAAATGAATGATGTCTCTTCTGATGACTCTAGCCAGCTCTGAGGTTTGATTAAAGAAATGACCTTGAACCAAAGTAGAGAATAATAAAAGACAATTTCCAGTAAGTATGCCAGTTCAAATTAATGATTTGCTTTTTATTTTTAAACTGAATTCAGTAGAGATTTACATGCATTAGGTTAAAATGATTAACATTT
>PVKN010031607.1:0-12450 GCA_004027915.1 Capromys pilorides | reverse complement strand
TCTTTTGAGTCCTTATATTAGGGAGACTATATGATATTGGCATATGTTGGTCTGGTTTATTTCACTAATGAGTATATGTTCAAGATACATCCATTTATAAATGAAGTCTTCTAGTCTATCATTCTGTATAGCTGAGTAACATTTCATTTTGTGAAAATACCACATCTTTTTCAACCATTCTTCAGATGATGGGCATTTTGGTTGTTTCCAAGATTTGGCTATCACAAATTGTGCTGCTATGAACATAGGTGCACAAATATCACTATAGTATGATGTTTTCAGTTCTTCTGGAAAAATTCCCAGTAGGGGAATAGCTGTATTGAATGGGATTTCTAGTGCTAGTTTTTTTAAGGAGTCTCCACACTGCTTTCCATAATGGTTGCACTAGTTTTTTTCTTTTTTTGATACAGGATCTTGCTATATAGCTCAGGCTGGTCTCAAACTCATGGCAATCCTCCAGCTTCAGTACCCCACATTGCTGGGATTATAAGCATGCCTGGCCATACCCAGGTTGAATTAGTTGATGTCAACAATTACAAAACTTGTGTAATTTGACACAATTTATTTATCTTTTGTACAATTTCTTTGGCTATTGAAATCTTCCTATATTGTCTCTAGGTGCATTTATTTATTTATAATTCATTTTTGTATTTCTAGGGAAGAATCTACAGGGTGTTCAGGGACTTACTATTATATTGAACTCATAGTTATCTTCCTTTTTATAACCTGCCAAGAGCCGGGATTACTGGCATGTGCCATACGCCCAGTCTCTATTGCTGTCTCAGCACACCGCGGGGGCGGGGCTGGCACAGCAGGCCTGGTACAGGTGCATTAGAAGTAAAATGTTACAGCATTTTGTGTTTTAAAAATACTTTTATAGAAAGAGATTTTTTTGACAAATCTGAGCAAATCAGGCTTCTTTTCCTCAGCATTAACCTTGTACACACTACTAAACTATTTGCTTTATTTTCTCAAGCCAACAAGGGACCTTGCCATGGAGTTCTCTACATAATGTGCATGTGAGTTTGTTCAGCAAATCTCTTCTGAGTACCTGCTACCCCTACACTGCAGAAGGGTTACACCCGACCTCTTCTAGGGAGCTCATTGGGCTTTCCTCAAGCAGAGTATTAGTGTCCCACTTGTCATAAGGTGGCTGGCCAGAGCATAAGGAGTCTGCATACAGTGATGTATCCCTGAAAGAACAATTTATTTTAATTTTATTTTATTTTTGTTTCTGGGGACAGGGTCACTTTGTGTAGTTCAGGTTGGTTTCAAACTCACGGCAGTCCTCCTGCCTCAGGTTGCCAAGTTTTAGGAGGATAGGCATGTGCCAAAATGCCAGGCTTCCCTGACACATTTCTTAATGGAAAAGATAAAACTATTGTATTTTATTCTTTTCCCTTTCAAACACTTTTTATTAATGTCCTCAATGGTTTAAAAAGCCTAGCTAAGTTTAATTTCAGAAGGCTTTTTTTTTTTTTTTTTTTGGCTAGCTCAGGCTGCTTTAGGAGCAGGTCTGGTGCAGCTTGTGGAGCTGGGGATTGGATTGCAGTCCCTGGCACCTGACTGAGTTTGCCCAAGCAGACACTTTCAACAACTGAGCTAACCTGCAAGCTCCCTCTAAGTTTAATTTCAGTATAGTCCTGCAGGATAATTCTTTCTCTCTGGTTTAATTCAAAGACTGAAGGTGTTCTTCTCTATTTTGATAGTTTATAATCTCTTTCAAACAGGTTTTCTCTGGTAAAAACTTGAGTCTTTGCTAGTGAGAAGTAGAAAGCAAGCAGAGGCCTGTATACAGTTGCTGTTTTAGACTAACATGAATCTTCACCACATTGTAGTGAATGCATATAGTACTACAGGGCTTAAACAGCATGCAACTCGTGGGAGAGAGGTGTTTTTTCCTCACACATAATTATCATTTCTTTGAAGCATTCTGTTATTGATAGTGAAAGGCCAGTCCTACTAAATAGCTCAAGAAAAATATTTATCTTAGAAAAGAATTCAATATTCACGGTTATTTCATCTATTATAGATGCACTCTGAGACAAGAGGTTGTAAAATTATATTCTTATTACTTTATGGTCTAAAATCTTCTGCATATTCCTAAAAAGTGGAAAAATAAATGAACAGGCCCTCATAATGGGCTGAGTAAGCTCAAAACATTGTGTGCATGTGTGTGTGCATGTGCGTGTGTGTGTGTGTGTGTGTGTGTGTGTGTGTGGCACTGAAGAGGGATCCAGGTGGGCTCTACCACTGAGCCATAGCCCAACTGCTCTACACTTTTTATTTTGACATTTTGAGACAGGCTGTTTTCATTTAGTTGTCCATTCTAGGTTCAACTTTGTGATCCTCCTGCCTCTGTGTCCTTTAGTTCTGGGATTCCAGGCACATACTGCCTCACCTAACTTGTGAGTGTATTTATAAACAAGATGTTGATTCTTGTTATTATCATTTTACAAAACTGTCTTTAAAAATCAGCATGTTAGGACTGGCACCCATCCCAATGAGGGCAGTGTCATCATTTGAGCCTGAGGACAGTGTGACCTGATAAAACCAGGGGAAGGTTATTTTAAACAGCAATTTTTTCCCATGAGATTTCATCCTTTGAAATATAATAAAGCGGAGAATGCTATTTCCCAGGAGGAAATTTCTCCTAAAAATATTTCAAGAAGAGAAATCTGTGCCTTGATACCAAGGTGAGGGACCTGGGTGGCTTCCCACTTTCCCCCACAGATGTTAGGCAGGCAAAGGAGGCAGAAGCCATTCGGTGCCACTCAGCTGGGAAGGAGGGAGGGAAAGGGGGAGAGGGGAGGCCAGGAGGGGATGACATGGCAGGGTGGAGCTGAAAGGGGTGGCGGTGGAGGATTTCAGCAGTAGTCAGGGGTAGTGGACTTTGGAGAGAGGGAACAAGTAGAAGAGCTTGGTAGGATGCTTTGCTAGCACCTTTCAGTAAACTGATAATAAAGGTCTGTATTATTTAACCAAAATTTGTCTCACATTACCTTTGACAGACTGACATAGGAATTGTGTTGCATGGACCCTCTGTTGTAGACTGTACAAGCTTAGTTGAAAAGTCGTCTCCTAGCTTAGCATCTCAGAAGCTTTTTTTTTTTTTTTTTTCACTGGGGTAAATATCTGACACCCACGGCTTGGAGTAGAGGCTTATTTTGGCCTATAGTTTCAGTCCGTGGTCAGCTGGCTTCAGGCTGAAACAGGATGGCAGAGGGTCCCCGAGGAGAAAGAAATGCTCAATGCTGGGCAACTAGGAAGCAGCAAGAGAAGAAGCCAGAATACACCTTTCCAACTCTCACTCCCAGTGACCTGACCCTGCTGACTAGGCTGCACTATAAACACAGGCTTTGGGGAAATTTTTGGAGCTAAATCATTGCATTCCACCCTAGGCCTCCAAAAGGCTCCTGCCCATCTTACAATGCAAAATTCACTGAGTCCATCTCTAAGAATTGCCAAAACTTTAATAGTTCCAGCATTGCTGAGAAATTCAAGTCCAAACCAGGCATGGTGGTGCATGCCTGCAATCCCAGCACTTGAGAGGCTAAGGCAGGAGGATCGGTGCGAGTTCGAGACCAGCCTGGGCTACAAAAGTGAGCCCAAGAACAGCGTGAACTGCATAGTGAGACCCTGTCTCAAAAAGACAAAAAAAAAAAAAAAAAAAGGAAGAAAAGAAATTCAAGTTCAAATTCTCCTCTGAGACTCAAGATAAATGTTTAGCTTTGAGCCAGTATGAAAATAAAAAAGAAAGCTAAACATGGCCAATATACAGTGGCACAGGGTAAACATTCCTATTCCAAAAGGGTTACATAGGGGAGCAGGATGGGACCAAACCAAGGCTGAAACCCACAGGTCACACTTTAAATCCTGTAGCTTTGTGTCCAGGTACTGGAAAAGACCGAGTTGAGATGTGAGCTCCAACTGCCTTGAGCAGCACTGCTCCTATGAACCACATGATGCTGTCCTCAGAGCTTCTCTCCTGAAGCAGAGAAGAAGCTGTTCACTGCCTGCAGCTTTTCCCAGCAGAAGATCCACATTCCTGGCTTTTCCAAATTCCTGGGGTCTCCACTGTCCTTGTGGCTTCTTTCTTGCAACTCCATGAGCTGCTCTCCCAGGAGCTCCCTGCCTGCCCACTCAGGCTGTCTTCTGTTGCCTGGATTCACAACCCTTGCATTCTGCATGCTGCAAATCCAGAACTACATGGGTTACAGCAAGGTCGCCAGCCAGCTCCAGCAGTAGCCTGGGTGTCTTAGATCATGTAGCTTCTGAAGGCTTGAGCGTTATGACATTTCAGAAAACTAGTCAATTGCTGGGGGGTACCCCAGGGATCCTCTTCTCAAATGACAACTTACAGTTGTGCGCTTTTGTGGCTGTAAGGCGAGGAGCTTTGCTGATTCCTGAGATGCCTTCAAGCCATCTCTCTTAGTGTTCATATGCCAAGTGCTTGGCTTCTTTTTACTTTTCAGCAACAAAGTTCTCTGGGCCCCAGCTTTACAGAACCTTCCTTTCTGATGAAATTGTGAAAATTTCACACCTGCTTTTTGCTCCAGATTTTCACTGTGGATCTGGTTAAAAGCAATTGTGAAAATTTCACACCTGCTTTTTGCTCCAGATTTTCACTGTGGATCTGGTTAAAAGCAACTAGCAGTATCCATGCCAAAGCCCAAGCACTGGGTGGCTTTGAAATTTCCTCTACACATGAATTAGCCCATTGCCCTTAATCTCAGTCTCCGACAAAGTATCAGGACATAGGCAAAATGAAGACAATTTTCTGCCACAGCACTGCACATACAACCTAATTTCAACTGCTAGTGGAATCTTTGTTCCCAAGTGAAACCTGAGTGTGACTTTCTAGTGTGCATTCCTCCAGCGTTCTGGCCTTCTGAACTCTAACCAGAATCTCCCCTAAAGCTCAGTTTATGGTATTCCAGGATGTTTTTCACTTGTGTCTCCAAATTTTTCTAAAGTCCTTCCAAAGCCGGCTCCCAAGTCTTTTAAACCACGGTCAGGGATTGTCACAGCAATGACCCTAGCTCTCTGGTGTCAGAGTCTCTCTTAGTCTCTTTCCAGCTAGCAGAATAAAATACTTGACACATACAATTTGAAGGAAGAGAGATGTTAGCATAATCAGTCCACAGTCAGCTGGCTCCAAGGTAAAAGCAGATGGGCAGGAGGGCACAGAGGAGGAAAAGATGCTCAGGTCCTGGTGGCCACGTGGAGGGCTGGGCTGCAGCATGGTGCAAAGGCCCTGTGCTCCATAGTTTGGTGAGTGGATGGGAAGCAGGAAGTCACTCCAGAAGACAGCAGCGTGGCCTTAAATGCCCCAGGCCCAGGGCCCAGCAGCAGAGACGTCTGTGAGCAGGGCTTTCTGCAGGATCCTTGGCTGGGAGAGGAAAACATGTGAGAGATTTCAATCAACTTCTCTCCCTCTTCTAGCCAAGCAACTTCCATGAATACATTACCAGAAACTTAAAGCAAGAAAACAAACAAGCAAACAAAAAACAAAAGCAAAGCCCTTAGCAAGTTTTACCAAGCTGTAATGGTCCATATAATTTTATGTGCTTGAAAAAAGGAAGTGCTAGAAACTATACAAGTAGTTGGGTTACTAAAACTACTTTGTCATGAACATATCTTAAAGCAATTTTAAACACACTTTTAAAAATTAAAATTAAAAATTTTAAAGGCAAAAAATGGGCTTATAAGAATGGGTGCAGAAAAAAAAAAAAAAGACTGGGTGCGACGTCAGAGGCTAAGAAGGTAATCTTGATGCCCTCCAGTTCAGAGACCAGTGAGGAAGCCATTGGGCTTCTGGGTGTCTGAGGTCTACCGCCTCCTGGTGGACAATGTGACAATGTGCGGATGCGCTCTGGTTTGCCACTGAGCATCAAGATCTATAGGTATGTATGTATCTGTGCAACAGATCTAAAAAGAAATGCATGAAACATAAAATGGACAGATGAAATTAGTTTATTTATAGATAACTAGAAAAGAGATAATTTTTTACATGGTGCATTCCATGCTAGGATTCCACAGAATGAGCCAAAATAATTATTCTTTTACTCTGCCGAAGCCCCTCGCCTCATGCTTCACAGCGGCTGTGGGACAGCCTCACGAGGCTGTCTGTGCAGTGATTTTACTTGAAAGAATGGAAGGATCTGTATTGACACTTTGGTCTATTTATTTCTGCAACCCCACCTATCTGTGTTGACAGTTTCTGCATTTAAGGACCTGCTTCTTGTCATGTTATGGTGCTGCACGTCTGTAAACCTGTGCTCAAGGAGCCTGAGGCAGAAAGATCCCAAACTGAAGCCCACCTGGCAAGTAGGAAGGGAGAGAACCCACTTCTTGCTTTTAACTTTAAAATGCAGAACACTTTATATATGGTGTAACCTCAAGGTGCCAGGGTGGGGGTGTGTTGGTGAACAGTGTAGAGAGAAGAAGCAAATGGTCAAGCTGTTAATTAAGTCATTCTGGAACTCTGATTGCAATTGGTGGTTAGGTTAGCTGTGGAACCACTTTAGCCAATGAGTTATGAATGAAGATTTAAAAATTCCCTGTAATTCCAGGCAAGTAGTTAACATTTAAGGCTAAGGCAGCAAAATAGCTCTTTTGATATTTACTTACTTTTAATTAATTTTCTTAATCATTTCTCTATTTGTAGAACAAAAGACACATTAAATAAAGTCAATTTTAAAATATTTACCACATACATGGATTTAGCCACCTGAATAAATGCTGCCCTTCAAAGTAGCCCCTGTGGGGGACAATCAGTTAATTCTTCAGTACTCAAAGCACTGTAGAAAACATAAGCACCCGTCCGCCCCTCAGACCCCTCCCAGTGCCTGCCTCTGAAGGGTGGTGACCACTACACTGTGCTTGCTTCAACTTCATTTTATTTTATTATGATTATTTTTTAATGTATTTAGTACAGGGTCTACAGGGTCTCACTACATAGATTAGATTCATAGTGACCTTCCTGTTTCAAGCCTCCCAAGAGCTGGGATTATAGGAGCGTGCCACCACATCCAGTCTCAACTGCTGTCTCAGTACACACTGGGGGCGGGGTCAGCACTGCAGGCCAGGGATTGAACCTTGGTTCCTGCGCTCTGCCTGAACAGATGTTTTAGTCTGCCGAGCTATCTGGCTGGCCCTTGCTTGCTTCAACTTCAGTGAGGCTTCTCACTCTTCTCGTTGACTCATCTGTGTAACTTTGCAAGCTCAAGTTTTGGCAATCTTCTGAGTCATGCTGGCAAGAGTTCCCCTCCTCAGAACCTGATCACCCTGGAATTGTATCAGGTTCCTCGTGCTCTCCCACTCCCCACCAGCACCCCAGGTTTTGGTGTCTGATCATCCCACCTATTTGCAGCAAGAATCCTGTTAGATTGCTTTAGCCAGAGAGCTGCAGTGCAGAGATTCCTCCTTAGCACTTGCCCATGCACTCTCAGCCCACCCTGCTTCCATGCTGCCAATTCCCACTGCAGATGTCCAAGTCAGGCCTGTCCCTCTCCCGGCTCTTCAGATCCAGTTGCTGGAGTCCCTGTATCCCAGCAGTCATGAGCAAAGCCTCCTTCCTGTGCTTTAACAAGTACCCCCGAATCATCTTTCTTCAACAGAGGCTTTACCCAATTGATTACTACTAAGCCACAGGCATCTCAGATGAACAGACATTTCTCAGATAAGAATACAGTATAGTCAATAAACACATGAAAAAAAAATGTTCACCATCTCTGGCCATTACAGAAATGCACATTAAAACAACACTGAGATTCCATTCCACTCCAGAAAGAATGGCTATCAGCAAGAAATGAACCAATAACAAATGCTGGAGAAATTGTGGGGGGGGGATGGGGTAACACTTGTGTATTATTAGTGGAAATGTAAATTAGTGTAGGCACCATAGAAAACATGGGGATTCCTCAAAAAAAAAAAAAAAGTCACATGACCTAGCTGTTCCCCTTTTAAGAATCAGCTCAAAAAAGTTACAACCATCATGTGATGTTTATGATGCATGTATGTCCATGTTTACAGCAGCGTAATTACTTATAGCTAAATCTGAGAAAGGGCCTATGGATAAATACAACGTGGTATTTACACAAAATGCAGCACTACTGTGTTACAAAAGAGGACAAACTTGAGTCATTTGTAGGAAAATTGAGATGCCTGAGAGCACAATGTTATATGATGTAAATCAGGTACACAAGCTTGAATATTGCACGGTTTCTCTTACACGAAAAGCCTGATGTATAAAAAGCACAAAAACAAAAGGTGAATAACCAGAAGACAAGAGAGAGAAAATGTTACTAGAACACAGCATGGATATTGCACTTTAAAATTTACCTGGATGTGTTGTCTTATGTGATTTTTGTGTTTTTGGCCTGTTAACCTGGATGCTTTTCTCAGATGAGAATACAGTACAGTCAATAAACACATGAAAAAAATGTTCACTGTCTCTGGCCATTACAGAAATGCAAATTAAAACAACACTGTGATTCCATCCCACTCTAGAAAGAATGGCTATCGGCATTCTGGAGGAGGACTTATAAAATGAATACATGAGTCTGACGCTGGCATTTTTTTTTTTTTTTCAAATACTAAGCAAGCTGCATAGGATCCTCAGCCTTGTAACCTGCAGTGCCTCACATGACCAGAAGGAAATCTAAGACCTTTGTGTCTGTAAGGTACATCAAACTTGACCCTACCCTGTCCACCGTGGATCACTTAATGCTCACCCTTAGGGCCAATCCCAATCTTATGCTTGTCTAGTTACAGGCTCTACAGGGCCTGAGCCCCTGGCTTCCTCTATTGCTCATGAGCCGGGTGGTGTGCTGAAGAGGCAGCACTGATGTGTAGATCACCCTGGCCCTTGTACCTGGTGTCCCTTCCCACTACCCGCATCCCTTTGGGATGTTACAAGGAGGGTTCTTAGCCAAGCTTTGGCTGCGTAGACTCGAAGGAAGCCATCTGATACCAACAGATTTCTATAAAGAGAAATCAGAGTCAATTCACTTAATTCAAGATTGAGGATAAAACAATCTGATTTCAGTTTGAAATCTCTCTTAAACAGAACAACTATCAGTTCTGGCCATAGGGGAGGATTCTACTTGACCCAGTGCTCATCCAAAACCACTGACTCTGCTTCCCTGTGATGCTGTTGCTATGAGGAAAGACAAAGTTGAAAAGAAAAGAAAGGCAGGGTGAAATGTCACCTTATATTTTGTTTTTAACAGAAGAGTAGAAGTGCCGACACCGTGTGCTTGCATGTGGAAGGATGGCGATGTGCTTTACAGCAGTGGTGTGAGTTCACTACTTGTCTGGGACCTCAGTGGGCACATGGCACCCACGGAGTCACCTTGTTCCTGCTGCTGTGTGGCTTGCCCTCTCCCCAGCCAGCATGAAATGGCCGAAGTTAAAGAAAGTGAGTAAACTCAAGACTTGTCATAAACAGTATAAAATCGAGAAAAAGGTTTGAGAGCACCATTGAAAATTGAGGAAAGAGGCCAAAAAAAAAAAAAAAAAAAAAAAAAAAAAAAAAAAAAAAAAAAAAAAAAAAAAAAAAAAAAAAAAAATGGAGTCACAAGAAGTCTAGGAAAGACCCAGGAATTCCTAATAGAGCTCCCTTTAAGGAGGACCTTGTGCAGCAAGCTGAGCTAAGAAAACAGCAGCTTGAAGAACTAAAACAGTAACAGAAACTTGATTGGCAGAGGGAGGAAGACAAGAAAACTAACTCCGCTGATGAGCCATCTAACATTGAATTTGTGGAGGAATTTGGACAAAGCAAAACAAGGCAGTCAAGTTGATCAAACAGAATCCAAAGGCAGCCCATTGTCAGGAACTTAGAAAGGTGATTGAGGGCTCAGATATTTCACTGGAGGTGTTAGATGCCAGTGATCCCCTTGATTGCAGATGTCCACAGGTAGAAGCGGTGATTGTCAAGAGTGAACATAAAGAGCTAGTAATCATATTAAATAAATCAGATCTAATACTAAAGGAGAATTTGGAGACTTGGTTAAATTATTTGACAAAAGAATTGCCAACGCTAGTGTTCAAAACCTCAACAAATCCGAAGGATAAAGGGAGAATAAGCAAGGTGAAGGTAAAGAAGAAAGCTGTTTTGCTCAAAAGTGCTTTGGCAAAGAGGGTCTTTGTAAACTTCTTGGAGGTTTTCAGGAGACTCATGGCAGGCCTATCCAGGTGGGAGTAATTGGTTTCCCAAACATGGGGAAAAGCAGGATTATTAATAGCTCAAAACACGAATGAGTATGTAATGTTGGTGTATCCATGGGGCTCACGAGGAACATGCAGGATGTTCCTTTGGACAAACAAATCACAATCACAGGTAGTCCAAGTTTCATTGTGTCACCACTTAACTCCTCCACGGCCCTTGCTCTGTGGAGTGCAGTAAGTACTGAGGTAGGTAAGCCACTGGAGTGCCATCCTGTCCCAGGCTGACGCTAGACAGGTAGTTCTAAAATACAGCGTCCCAGACTGTAAGAATTCTCTGGAATTTCTTACTAATCTTGCTCAAAGAAGAGGTCTACACCAAAAAGGTGGAAGCCCAACCACTGAATATGCTGCCAAACTGCTGTGGTCTGAGTGGACAGGCACTTCCTTAGGTTACTGTTGCCAGCCCCCTGCATCCTGGACTCTTTCTCCACATTTTAATGAAAGTATTGTGGCAGACATGAGAAGGGCTTTAATCTGGAGGAAGTGGAAAAGAACAACGCACACAGCACAGAAGGAAAAGATCTCAGATATGTCCCATTTAGAGGAGACAAAAGAGGCAGCACTGACCGAGGAATCTAGTATCACAGTTGAACCATCTACAAAATCTGTTATCTTGGATGAAAAGACCAAAGAGGATGATGCTTACTACTTCAGCAGGGATTATACATAATTCATCCTTTTATATGGATTTTCTTAACATTTAAGGCAGATTGCTACAGTGTTTTGGTACGTCATACACAGTATAAATTTGAGCAAGAGTATCATGTACACATTAAAGCAATTAAACAATAAAAAAAAAGAGTAGAAGTGCTGCATGAAATCAACTCAGCTCTTCTTGGGCTAGTTTTTCATACACCCACAAGCTCTAGCAACACTAAACTTGCACAGTGGAAGGAAGGACTGAAAGGAAAAAGAACCTTAAGTATCACTAATTTCTCTTTCATCTGGTTTTTGGCATGTAGTTAGCTCATTGGGGAAGTAATATAACCGAGAAAAAGTATGCTAAGGGTCCTCCCTCATTTGTGTTTCTTACAAGGCAGCTGTCTTCTTCTGGTATTCAAAGAAAACCAAGTGTCGTCTCAGCCAACCACAGCCCCTCACAGATGCACAAGGGTACTCAGCTAGAGTCTCTCCCAAACACTATTATCTCTATTATTTCCCGCATTGCTGGGAAAAAATTCCTAACACCCACAGTGAAAAGAAAGAAAGGTTTATCTTAGCTCATGTTTCAGTCCATGGTCAGCTGGCTGCAAGGCAGCGTGGTGAGGGAGAGGGGCCTGGTGGAGGACAGCCACTCATTTCATGGTGCACAGGAAGTAGAGACAGTAGAGGGAGGCAAGGAAGGGAGATAAACACCGCCAGACCACACCTCCACCCACCAGGCCCCGCCTCCACATAGCAAGTCAACTGTAAGTCCATGAGGCAATGGCATTCTGACAGCCTTTGCTGTGAGCTAGCGAGGCTCTGGGGGACATCGAGACCCATACTGCAACCCTCACCCTGGCACCACGGGACCCTCTGTTGCCAGCTGTCACCCTCCAGCTCCCAGTCTGCCCAACAGATCTGCTGACTTCTCTCTCTACAACCATTTTCTCCTCTTTATTAGTGCATGTTTGTGATACATAGTAATGCCATTTATCTTGGGGAATTAATAAATGTACATATCACATATCTGACCATTCTTTACCCAATTTTCTTCCTGTAATCCATTCTATATACTGCAGCAAGGGGGATTTTAGTACTAAATTTGATCATGTTATTTCCAACTAAAAAAGATCAAAAGCTTTGAGGATAAAGACAAATTTCACAACAAGATCTAGACTCTTTATTATTTCTGAGCATACGTTTTTGGGTGGGGAGTGGCTGAAGCTGGAGAATGATCACACATGTGGGCCAGGGACAAGGAGGGTGGAGAATAAAGATTGCCCAGGGGAGCCACAAAAACAAGCTGCTCCAGCCCAGAAAACACCAGGTACCCACGGCAATCCAGGCAATGGCCTGCTAGGTTTAGTGTGACGCAGCACCAGCTCACCAAATGTATAAGTAAATGTGCTGCAGTTGAGCGGCTCCTTTCCCTTCCATCCTGAGAGAGGGCTCCACCTGACCTGATTCCAACTTTCTTTATCTTGTCTTCATTTCTTCATCTTCCCACTGCCCTTCACAGTCCTCACCCTTGGAAGTATAAGAGCCCTGCAGGCAGCAGCAATCTTGCTCCAG
>PVKN010031606.1:0-12450 GCA_004027915.1 Capromys pilorides | reverse complement strand
TATAATAAGTGATTTTAATTTAGAATTAATGTCATTTGTCCTTCAAGCAGCTTGGAGAAGTTCATAGAGATTCTAGATTTATTAGAAAAGGATTACTTTGGGTAAGTAGTTCCTCCTTTCAGTGATTGCAGACTTCCTTACCTGAGGACTTAGGAGCCCTTTAGAGCAGAAGAGAACTTCTAACAAGGTTTCCATCTCTTCTTCTTCCCACTGATTCCTGTAGGTGTACCAGCATTCGACCAGGAGAGACTGGAATGGATGTAACAAGTCGCTGCACCCTTGGAGACCCCAACAAACTGCCAGAAGGGGTTCCCCAACCTGCCCGCATGCCCTACATCTCAGACAAGCATCCTCGACAAACCTTGGAAGTGATTAACCTTCTGAGAAAGCACCGGGAGCTATGTGACGTGGTGTTAGTTGTGGGCGCTAAGAAGATATATGCCCATCGAGTCATTTTGTCGGCCTGTAGTCCCTACTTTCGAGCTATGTTTACAGGAGAATTGGCAGAGAGCCGCCAGACAGAAGTTGTGATCCGAGACATAGACGAGAGGGCTATGGAACTATTGATTGACTTTGCGTATACCTCCCAGATCACTGTAGAAGAAGGCAATGTTCAGACCCTCTTGCCAGCTGCTTGTCTCCTCCAGCTAGCAGAAATACAGGAAGCCTGCTGTGAATTCTTAAAGAGACAATTAGATCCTTCTAACTGCTTGGGCATTAGGGCGTTTGCTGACACACACTCTTGCCGTGAGTTGCTAAGGATAGCAGACAAGTTCACTCAACATAACTTTCAAGAGGTGAGTTGTACTTGGTAGTTTGAATGTATTAATAACCTGCTTTTCATAAGATCAGTATGGTTCACACTCTACTAATTCCTGCTTAAGTATTTATAGTTAGCTCTAACTCATAATATTACTCAAAGATATTACAAATTCTAAGCCTGGTTTTTATTTTAAAAGTTAATTTTGTATTCTCTCAGTAAAATTTGTTTCTGCATAACCATATTCATAAAATGCTTTTTATAAACTAAGGTGTATTTCATTAAAGATATGTACATGATAGGGTAGCTGGTATCCATTATTTGCATAAAGTATTTCCTTCTTAGTTACATGAATTATTCAGCCAAATAAATTATAACTAGAGGTTATTTGGCAAACTAATCATGAAAAATGAATTTAGATGGTATCAAAAGCATTTTCAGGGCTGGTGAGATGGCTCAATGGTCTAAAGCATGTGTGTCTGAAAGTTTAGGCCACTGTAGGGACCGCAGCTCAATCCCAGGCACCACATGCTCCGTCTCCCCCACACACACACACCAAAGGCTGAAGCGGCCATAACACAAACAAATAAATGAGGTTTAAGAAAATAAAATAAATTTTTTTAAAAAAGCATTTTCATTAACTCACTCTTTTTCACTTATCAGTTTATAAAGCTGCTGTGTTTCATCTAGTGGCTTGGGAACATAGGCGATCGATCATAGTGAAAAGAAACCCAGAGTCACTATTCACAGAGTTTATAATCTAGCTAATCGAGTTACTAATTGCATAGTCATACACATAATTAACTATAATTAGTGGGTGCTACAAAGAAGTATCCCTGAATGATTTTAAAGTGTACAAAAAGATTATCTTTGGTTCTGGAACAGTCCATGGAAAATCCTGTGACAGTAACAGACATAACTGATTTGAAGAAATAAAAAACCCAGGTAAGACCCAGAGAGCTAGGAGATAGGGATTATACCAACCTCTCACAGAAAGAAAAGGGCCATATCACACTACAGTTGATAAACTATGTGAAGAATTTAAGATTTAATATGAAAGCATAATAAAAAACTATTAAAGAGTTTAAACAAACAAAAAAGCATGGTGCGTGTTACACTTTTGTGTCACTCTTATCGATCATTACAACTTCCAGAAGATCAAAGATTTAAACATACAAGGTGAAACCATGAAAATATTAGATGATATGAAGCAAATTTCTTTATAATCTTGAAGTGAAAAAAGCGTTTGTGACTGACGAATCAAAAAGGATAGAAAATATAAAACAGAAAGATTTGACCACATAAAACAAAATTTTCACCAGGCATGATGTCACACACATATAATCCCAGCAACTCCAGAGGCTGAAGCATGCCTGAAAAACAGTAAGACCCTGTCTCAAAAAAGAAAATTTAAAAAAATCTGCATAATGGGACAAAAGCTACTGTACTAACACAAAAGTCAAAAACTGAGAAAATATATTTATAATTCCTGTCACAAAGATTAATCTACTTAATATTATCAAGCCTTCCTCTTGATCAATAACCTAGACTGGTGAACTAACTGAAAAATGGTGAGTAAAAAAAAGAAATCCATGCCCTTAAATTAAATATCTAAAAGTGCTCGAGTGTATTCAAAATAACTGAACCACAAATTAAAGATATACCCCATACCAAGGTGCCATTTATCAATACTGATATCTCTAAGTTTGTGTACTCTATTGACAAGGCCTTTGGGGTATAGGTATATTGGTATATAAATATGAATTGCTGCAACCCTTTGGAAAGGAAACTTGCTGTCAGTCAAAATTACACTCTTGGGCCAGTCAGATAGCTTGGCAGGCTAAAGCACCTACTTAGGCAGAGCCTGGGGACCGAGGTTCCATTCTTGGCCCCAAATGCGGTGCCAGCCTTGCCCCTGAGAAATGCCGAGACTGAGATTGAGACTGGGCGTGGTGGCACACACCTGTTATCCCAGAGCTTGGGAGGCTAAAAACAGGAAGGTCTCTATGAGTTGGATCTGTGTAGTGAGACCCTATGGACCCTGTACTGAAAATACTTAAAAATAAATAAAAAGAAAATAATAAAAATTAAAAAGTGAAAATTACACACTAAGTGAATAGCTTTTGTTTTTTTGTTTTTTTTAATCACTTTTTTTTTTTTTTTTTGGCCGGCTCAGCATGCCCCGGGGGTGGGGCTGGCACAGCGTGTGGTGCTGGGGATTGATGGGGATTGAAGCACGGGTCCCTGCGATTGCCTAAGCTTGCCTAAGCAGGCGCTTTAGACCTCTGAACCATCTTACCAGCCCCACTAAGCGAATAGCTTTTGGCTCAGCAGTCTCCCTTCTGGGAATTTGTATGACAGATAGTGGAGAATGGAAGTTTGACAAGGTAAGCCATAGGTCCTTTTTTCAGTGTTGTGATAGTTAGCTGTTATATCACCTTGAGTAAGAAATTCCCAACTGGTTGGATGAGCAGTGGGTGTGGCTGAAGGGATTTAAAAAGAAAACTTGCTGTGGGTGTGGGTGGCACCAGCCAGTAGGCTTGAGGCCTGGGTGGGATGAAAAGGAGAAGGAAGAAGAAGCCTCTGTTTCTTCTTGGGAGCTCCAGTCTTCGTCTTCACCTTTGCCCTGGCTGTCAGCTCAGACCCCTCAGCCTTCCCCACAGAGGCTGGGCCTGACTGATTCCAACTGGTGTGGGACTCTGCCTCTGACCTTTGCTGGCTCTTGTTTCCAATTTTTGCTTCTATTCTTGTTCCTTCTTTCCTCCCCCTCTTCCTTGTTCTCCTTATTTGAATATTTTCTTCCCATTTTCCAATATCCATTATACATTTTGGTCTCAATTTATACTTTCAGTCTCTTATCCCAAAGAAATTATGTTATTTAGACATGTGTTGTAGTGGTTGATACATTGTGTCAATGATACATTTTATCAATACATTGTGTCAACTTGGCATGATGATGGTGGTCGATACATTTTATCAATTTGGCTGCATTGCCTGGCTGTTTCACACTGTGAGCCATGAGGGCCCTGCCCCAGAATAAGGAGTCCTGCACAGACTCGTGACCTTCTAGCGTGGACCCTTCAGCTTTCCATAGGAGCAGATTCTTCTGCCTTCCTTTTCAGTCACAATGGCTTTAGGAACCAGTAGAAAGTGGTTAAGATCAGTAGAGACCTGTAGGGATGGAACACCGCAGTCAGTATAAAAGCCTTGGGACAGAATCCTTCAGTGGGCAGTGTGCAGACGCTCTCAGCACACTTCCCCATCTGACTCGGACTGACACATTTTGTGTTGTATCTGTTCCTCTAGTAAAACCCTGACTAGAACATGTGTATGTGATTTATTTCACTTAAAGAGTATGGTCTCAAGGTGTATCCATTTACCTAGAAATGTCAATGTTATCTTTCCTTATGACTAATACTCTACTGTATTAAAAAAATCATCTTTATCTATTCATTAGCTGAGCTGATGGGACTTAGGCTGTTTCCAAGACTCCATTATTACAAACTGTGCTACTATAAGCATGGGTATGCATATATAGCTGTGGCATGATGCTTTTAAGTAGATACTAAGAAGGGGAATAGCTAGGTAGAATGGAAACTATAATTTTTGTTGTTGTTGTTTTGCTTTGTTTTGAAATATGGTCTTGCTATGTAGTCTAGGCTGGTCTTTTCTCTTTTTTAATCATTTATGTATTTATTTGGTACAGTCTGTCTAGGCAGCTTAGGCTCATAGTGATCCTCCTGACTCAGCCTCCCCAGTGCTGGGATTACAGGCACGCACCACTGTGCCCAGTCTTGGTGGCCAGCCCCTGGGCATGGCATATGGTACTAGGGATCAAACTGGGTCCTTGCGCTTGCCAGGCAGGCGCTTAGACCATTGAGCTGTCTCCCTGACCCCCTAGGCTAGTCTTGAGCTTGTGCCAGTCCTCCTGCCTCAGCCTCCCGAGTGCTGCAATTATAGGTGTGCACTACTATACTAGCTGGAACCTGTAACCCCTGAATTTTATTCTCACTCTATCTCCCATAAAGAGTGGCTTGTTCAGTATTTTTACTTAGATATTTCATAGCCATTTCAGAGTGTATCTGTCTGTATCAGTTACTGCTTAGTAGAAATAAGATTAATACAAATTAGGTAAATATATAAGGATTTACAAGCAAGGCTTGCAATGGCCACGTGTGGGACATGTGAAAGGGCTGTTTGCACACTGAAGAGCAAAGGTCAAAGGCTTGCAGTTCTCTGTAGAGTGCCACACCAGTTGGAATCAGTCAGGCCCAGCCTCTGTGGGGAAGGCTGAGGGGTCTGAGCTGACAGCCAGGGCAAAGGTGAAGACGAAGACTGGAGCTCCCAAGAAGAAACAGAGGCTTCTTCTTCCTTCTCCTTTTCATCCCACCCAGGCCTCAAGCCTATTGGCTGGTGCCACCCACACTCACACGCCTGTAATCCCAGCACTTGGGAGGCTGAGGCAGGAGGATCGATGTAAGTTCGAGACCATTCTGGACTGCAAAAGTGAGATTCGTCTCAAAAAGACAAAGAAAGAAAGAAAGAAAGAAAGAAAGAAAGAAAGAAAGAAAGAAAGAAAGAAGGAAAGAAAGAAGTTGGAAACAAAACTTTTGTAAATAAAGAGGGAAAGTGGGCTGAAGGGAGGGGAGGAAAATGGGGGGAAAAAAGCAACAAGGTATATCATGTGCAGGCAGACACTCCCTATGATGAATGTTATCTGTATGCATATCTAAAATGTATAGTAAGTTTTTTTAAATATAAGATCTCCATTCTAACAGTTCCCTGAATAGTCTCTCTGTGTCTGTCTCTTTCTGTCTCGTCTCTGTCTCTGTCTCTGTTTCTGTCTCTCTCTCTTTCTCTCTGTCTCTGTCTCTCTGTCTCTCTCTCTCACACACACACACACACACACACAAACGCACATACATATCAAAGTGTTTTGGTTCTCAGAGGTTTTCATTGGTCTAATTCTTTCTGGTTATATTCATGCTTGCAGAATCACCAACATCTTTAATCTTTTTTGTAGACTGACACTTCAGTATTTTTGCCCTCAACATTGCCCTTCTATCAGCTACTGTATCCTGAAAGCTTTTCCTGACTTTTTAGAGTTTTATTTTGGTATAATTAATTTGACTTTTGTTGAATATGCATTTTGGAAGACTTTCTTTTATTTTTGGATCCCATTGCTAAAGAGAGCCATTAGAAGGATCATAATACCATGATGCAGAAGGAACAGTGCTAAGTAATCAAGAAAACGCCTCCTATTGAAACTGATGTACCAGTGTACATGGAAGTGTTAGAAAGTGCTAGACATCTTACGGTAGAGGGCATTAATGATATACTGAATAATGAAATAATGTTAGAGCACCGGGGAGGTTTCTGAGAGTTGAGGGAGTTACTGGAAGTGTATAGACTGAACTGACCACAAGATGAAATTACTGAAGTAAATACAGAACAACAGAAATTCCCACAATGCAAGAAAAAAAGTAGTCAGGGGATAAGGGTGAGAATAAAATTCTCACAGGAGTTTCTGCCTGCACGTGATACACCTTGCTGCTTTTTTTCCCGATTCTCCTCCCCTTCCCTCCTGCTTTCCCTCTTTATTTACAAAAGCTTTGATTCCAATTTTTCCTTCTATTCTTGTTCCTTCTTTCCTCCCCATCTTCCTTGTTCTCCTTATTTGAATATTTTCTTCTCATTTCCCAATATCCATTATACATCTTGGTCTTGATTTATACTTTCAGTTTCTTATCCCAGAGAAACTATGATATTTGGACATGCGTAAGGGCAATGCAGGAACAAAGTAGTCAAGATGAGAAAAAAGAAACCAGAAATGTTACACTCCCCTGGATCCCAGCATTCAGGAGGCTGAGGCAAGTATATTGCCATGAGTTCAAAGGCTACAAAGTGAGCTCAAGCCCACCCTGAACTGGGTAACACTCGTAGCAAAACAAGTGAAGTTCAAACAATAATTAAGGAACTACTTGAAGAAAATTTGGAAAGAAAACAATGGCTAGACATATCCTGGTGACGTTTTTAATTTCATAGATTAAAGGAGGGTGGATTTCACAAATATCCAGACAGAAAAAGCAGATTACTGCTAAAAAGGACAGCCAGGCATGGTGGTGCACGCACACCTGTAATCCCAGCACTTGGGAGACTGAGATAGGATTGTTGGGAGTTTGAAACCAGCCTGAACTGTGTAGCGAGACCCTGTCTCAAAAAGACAAAAAATAACAATAATAGCAATAATAATAAAATATAAAAATAAAAAGGGCAAAGGTGATGCGGGCCTCAGATTTGTTCTGTTACAATTCTAAATGACAGGAGACCATGAAACAGTATGTACAGAGTTTTAAGGGAAAATAATTTACACCAAAAATTTTATACCTTGCCAAATTACTTTCTTTTTCTTCTTCTCTTTCTCCTTCTCCTTCTTCTTCTCCTCCTCCTCCTCCTCTTTCTTCTCCTCCTCCTCCAATTACTATTTTTAATTTATTATTTTTTTTTTATAATAGTTAATACATTGCCTAATTTTTTCTTCATTGTAGTTATTCAGGAAATTACTGTTTCTGAATAAAGGCAACTAGAAGACATTCTCAGATATCCAGGGCTTAGGAAAGTGTGTTAACCAAGAACCTTCTTTAAAACTTTGATGAATGATTTGTACCCAAAAGAGAACAGAAATTCAAAATAAGGAGGCCATCTGGTACATGCTTGCAATAACTAAGAGGCTAGGACACACATACTTGTAATCCCAGCAGTTAAGAGGCTGAGGCAGGAAAATCGTCATGAGTTCGAGGCCTGCCTAGTCTACATAGTGAGTTTAACACAAGCGTGAACTACATAGCAGGACCCTGTCTATCATTAATTAATTAATTAATTAGAAGAAAATTGTATGAAAAAATTGATAGCATTAAAAAAAGAACCATGAAGTTAAAACTATAATGTGTAGGGTAATAAAACTAAATGCAAAAATAGGAAGGATTTTTTTGTTGTTGTTCTTGGTTTAGGGAGTGTTGTAGGGTTTTTTTGGTACTGAGGCTCCAGTTGTGGACCTTGTGCTTTGAGCCAGGAGCTTATGCCTCCTGGGCTATTCCCCCAACTTACAAAAATAGATTTTTAAGCTAGATCTAAATTTCTCGGTGTATGTAGTTTTAAACTGTCAAAACGCATCCTAATAGTGTGCTGAGCAAATAAATATTGCGGTTTCTTTTCATGCTGTATGTAGTTAAAGATGCATGTTGTTAAGCCAAATGGCTGTATAGTAAAGAGACTTTGTCACTGTGGACAGGACAAGTGCAGTAAAGACATTCTGAATGTTAATCTGACAAACCAGAAAATGGTAGTTTTATTTTTCTTGTCTAACTACAAAGGAAAGAATTAGCAAATTGTCCCTAATGTTTTTATTTTTTGTTTTGTTTTGTTTTGTATTTAGTACAGGGTCTCAGTATGTAGATCCAACTTGTAGTAATTCTGTTTTCAGCCTCCCAAGTGCTGGGATTCCAGGCACTGGGCACCACACCCAGCACGGCACACAGGGGATGAACCCCAGCCGCTGCTCTCTGCCTAAGCAGGAGCTTTAGTCAGCTGAGCTGTCTGGCCTGCCCTCCTAATGTTAATACTGATAGCGTAAAAAGAAAAATTCAAAAGCCTGGGTCCGAGAAAGGTAGACAAAATTTAGTTTGATATGCTGAGTTGGAGAAAACTAGTAGTTCACCACATCATACAGTACTTCATATACATCAGTTTGTCATTGATTTATGGATAAAAATAGAATAAATACAGTCCCAAGTTTTTGAAATTGAAAAGTGAAAAATCAAGAAAAAGTAACAAGAAAAATGTGGCAAGGAAGCATTAAAATTAGCATAAAAGAATTGACAGAGATAGATTATTGTGTGCTGGTTAAGTTCTCAGTGAATAAGACCCAAATTGAGTCAGAAATCAGTATCTGACCCAAGATACTCATGCTTATATAAAACAAATATTAAATGAGTTTGAAGGTAATAGAAATCCTTTAGGTCACAGATATAGAGATTAACATTTTTATTAGGCAGAAATATGGAGGTATTTTACATTTAACAAACTATGAGGTAAGTACCATGGTATTCATTTATAAGATCAGTACACATATTTTTAAATGTACATTTGAAAGTAGTGTATCTTATGTAGTTACAATTGTTAAATAATCCTTTAGTTTAGAAGAATACATGTAGCAAAATATGAATTTCTATTTTAATCTTTAGTTTTTAAGGAAAAACGTCATTTTTTGGCTAGCCCGATAGCTCAGTGGACTAAAGCAAATGCTTATGCAGGCGCAGGAACTGGGGTTTGATACCCAGCGTGCTGTGCCAACCTCGTCCCCGGGACGCACTGAAACAGTGATTTTGACTGGATGTGATGGCTCATGCCTGTAATCCCAGCACTTGGGAGGCTGAAAACAGGAGGATTACTACGACTCTGATCTGTGTAATGAGACCTTGTAGACTCTGTACTAAGTACATAAAAAGAAAAATGTCATTTTTCTTAAATTGATTAAATCACAAAATGATTACATTTGCTTTTTAAACTTTTGCCTTGGCATTGTTTTAAAATTCAGCAGCATTGTGGAGCAGTGTTTTGTAGTATAACCTGAAAAATAGACAATAAATTAAAGGTGCTCATAGCTTTTTTTCTTCTATTTTGGTATAACTTTGAACAGGTAATGGAGAGTGAAGAGTTCATGTTACTTCCAGCCAATCAATTGATTGATATAATATCTAGTGATGAGCTAAATGTTCGCAGTGAAGAGCAAGTATTCAACGCAGTGATGGCCTGGGTCAAATATAGTATTCAAGAAAGACGTCCTCAGTTACCCCAGGTAAAACTAGCAATGCTTCTCTAAGAAAACTGCCGTGTACTCAGAGGAACAATACTCACTTGTGTTGCAGAAGTGTTGTGCTTTTCACTCTCCCTTATATCACACCGCAAGAAGAGCTGTTTCCAGACAATTGCGTGGGGGGTTAGAAGCATCTTGATGATCATCCTGAACTCTACTCCTTTACCACCCTTGTGTTCTGGATTTATTCTATATTTGAGCTGTAGCACAATGCAAAACTTAAATTATCTAAAATGAACAAAACAAGAGTGCTTCTTTGTCTAAATAGCAGCTTGGAAGTCCTGCCACACCTCGATGAGTAGAGAGATGAATGGGAGCATCTGTGGTCGCTGAGTAAATGTTTCAGACCCATTCTTCTTCTTAGGGCTGCACAGCAGTCCCCCACTCCATCCATAGAGGATCCATTCCAAGGCATTCAGCAGAAATCTGAAGCCTTCAAGCCCGATCTGTACTGTCTTTCCTATACATACATACCTATGGTAAAGTTTGATTTATAATGAGGCACAGTAAGAGATTGACAGCATTGAATAATAATATCGAACATTGTTTTTTATGGCCAGTTCAGCCTACCCTGGGGGTGAGTCTGGCACAGCATGTGGTGCCAGGGATCGAACTGTGGTCCCTGAGGTTGCCTAAGCTTGCCTAAGCTTGCCTAAGCAGGCACTTTAGACTGCTGAGCCATCTCGGCAGTAGCATACTTAATAAAAGTTACTTAAAACTTAGAAATTATTTCTGAAATTTGTCATTTACCACTTCTAACCAAGGTTGACTGAGTAACTCAAACTGCAAAAAGTGAATTGTAGAAAAGGAGGAACTACTACGTTCTTTATCAGCTTAAAAGCATATTCTTCCAGGACCAGGCATGGTGGCGCACACCTGTAATCCCAGCACTTGGGAGGCTGAGGTAGGAGGATCAGTGCAAGTTTGAGACCAGCGTGGGCTACAAAAGTGAGCTCAAGGCCAATCTGAACTGCATAGCGAGACCCTATCTCAAAAAGACAAAAAGAAAAAGCATATTCTTCCAGATCGTTAGTCAATTTGAGTTCAGTTGTAGAAAAATTTATAAATATTGCTAAGAGCTTAAAGAGTATTCTAACGTGATATTAGTGTCCTTCCAATTTTCTGACTCTCTTGTATTACTAAATTTAAATTTTAATATGTATGCCTTCCTTTCTTCATCCTTATTTATCATGTTCAGTTAAATCCCCATCAGTTTAAAGCACAATGGGAGACCATGGGTCATGTCTTCTCCTAAATATCTGTAAGCCGGAGCTCATGTCTCTAATGCTGTTGGTTATCTCGTAGGTGCTGCAGCATGTTCGTTTGCCTTTGCTTAGTCCCAAGTTCCTGGTGGGCACAGTGGGCTCTGATCCCCTCATCAAAAGTGATGAAGAATGCAGGTATGAGTGGCCCCGGATGAGAAAAATCAGTACCTGAGCATTCCTGTTTAATTTTAACTTTCTTAAGTGGTATTTTGCTAAAATACGTATTTCTTAGCGCTAAAACTAGAGCATTTTTTTTTTAATTGGTTTTTCTCTGGGCTAGGGTCAGGAGGAGGAGAAGGAAGGTGAGTGGACTGAAGTTCAGTATTTCACTTTTAGATTTCCATGCAGTGGTGCTTTTTGTTGTAGAAGTAGCAAAGAGGAAACCTCTAAGGTTTTAGTACAGGCTGGAATTGCAGGAAGCAGTTGTGTTTTTTCCTTGAGGTAAGTGCTGTTGACTCTGTCAGTGAGCACTTTTCATTCCATCACGTACATCTCCTGGGGGAATAGGACCAGCCTTGCTTTCTAAGGTCGTGGGCAGAGTGAAAGATCTGTTATCTTAGGTAGCTTTGGAAAGACTTCCATTTCACCTAATTTCCCCATCTTTTTTTTTACCATCCCACTAGAAAAGAAAAAAAAAAAAAAAAAGCCTATTTTACTTGACTAACTCTGTAATATATATATAATTTAATAAATCAATCTATCAGTTTGACAGTTTTTAAAATATAGCTTCAATCTGAAACCATTTGGCATTTTTGACTGTTCCCCCAGGTGTTCCAAATATAAAAGTGAAAGAACAAGTCAGTACTCAGGATTCCTTAAACTATGCTTGACCTTTGTGCCTCCCTTGATGATTACAGAAATTTGGAATTACCCCAATTCTAGGGTAGAGGTGGAATGTACATTTTCATTGTATTTCTTCTGCAATCTGAAACCTGTTCCTTTAACAAGAGATATTGTATAGAGTTTTAGATATTTGCCTTCTACATTTTCAAAAAGAGACAAATAACAATTCCCCTTGGGGGGCCGGCGAGATGGTTCAGTGGTCTAAAGCGCCTGCTTAGGAGGGCTCAGGCGACTGCGGAGACTGCAGTTCGATCCCCGGCACCACATGCTGTGCCAGCGCCACCACCAGGGCAGGCTGAGCCAGCCACAAAATGAATAAATAAAGAAACAAACAAACACAACAAGCAAACAAATAAATAAATAAATAAATAAAAATTAAAAAAAAAAAAAAAAACAATTCCCCTTGGATATTTGCAATAGCAGCAGCCAAAGCTATGCTGAAACCTGAGGAATGAGTCCATGAATGTCCCTTCCCCATTAAGCACTAATCAGAGTGTACTGATTCAGATGCAGAAAGTAAGAGTACTTGTGAAAGTGCTGATAATAAAGACCTTTCTTGTTATCCTAACCTTCATGTTTATTAGTTGTGTCCTCGGACACGTTGTTTTAACCTGTTTGTGCTGCAGTTTCTTTGACTATAAAGAAGGGATAATAATAGTGCATATTCCATCTGGGTCTTTTGTGAAGATTAAATGAGGGTGTGTGTG
>PVKN010031605.1:0-12450 GCA_004027915.1 Capromys pilorides | reverse complement strand
GACAGAGAGAGACAGAGAGATAAGGTCCTACAATGTAGCTCAGGCTAGCTTCAAACTCATGGCAATCTTTCTTCCTCAGCCTTCAGAACATTGAGATTACAGGCAGGCACCACCAAATCCATCTAGGCAGGCACCACCAAATCCATCTAGACCTTTGATAAAAAAAAGATAAATTTTTTTTAAAAAAGGTAAATTCCTGCTATGTATCCCAGGCTGGGTTTGAAATAAAAATCCTCCTACCTCAGATTCTTAGTACTGGGGTTACGCCATGCACCTACAGGTCTGTTTTTGTTTGTTTGTTTGTTAAGATTCAAATGTACATTTTAGAACTGAAAAGCAGAAAATGTTGGATGGGTTGAATAGCTGGATAGAAACAGCAAAAGAAAGGATCAGTAAATTTAAAAACAGAGTAAGGGCTAGAGAGATAGCTCCCTGGTCTAAATGTCTGCCTGGCAAGTAAAGGACCCAGGTTCAATCCTGGTACCTTACCAGCCCCACACCCTGACAGCCACTGAAACCAGGCATGGTGGTGCATACCTCCCAGTGGTGGGGAGTGTGAGACTGGAGGATCACTATGAGTCTAAGCTGTGTTGTGAGACCCTGTACCAAGTCAATCAGTAAAAGATTTTTTAAAAATAAAATAAAAAACAGATTAAGTGTTTGGGGATGTAGCTTAGTGGTAAACTGTCTAGTATGAGACCTTGTGTTCCGTCCCCAGCACCATAAAACAAAACAATAAAATCCCAGTAGAATTACTAAAAATGAGACAAACAAGGGAAGCAGACAAAAATAGAAGAGCATAAGAGACATGTAAGAAGGTATGAAAAGTTATCAGATATATGTAATTAGGGGTTCACAATGGGAAAAAAGTGAAGCAAAAAGGCTATAATGAAACTAATCTTTGTTGTAATCTTTTCAATCATGAAGGGGTGGATATGTTAGAGAATAAATGCAGAGAATACTGGGCTATGCCCCCACTCCTTTTTATTTGGTCAGGATCTTACTAATTTGCCCAGGCTGGCCTCAAACTTATGATCCTTCTTCCTGGGCGTTTTACATAGATGGTATGCACCCACCACACCTGGCAGTCTTTTAGAACCGATGGAAGATATCAACCCACAGATGCAGTAAGTGCACTAAAACCCAAAACCAGACAAAGAAAAATATAGAAAAGACCACATGTAGACAAGTAACAGAGAAAGTTCTAGGCTAACTATGTGGGAAAATATTTTTTTAGCTGTTTTTAAGCCAAGCATGGTGCTGCATGCCTATAATCCCACTGTTCTGGGAAGCTGAGACAGTAGGATCACAAGTTTGAGCCTAGCCTAGACAATTATCAAGATCTTATCTCAAAATCAATAATTAAAAAAGGACTAGAGACACAACTTAGTGTAGAGGCCCTTAATTCAATTCCCTAGTACCAAACAAATCTATTTTAAATTATACTAAAATATGGCCCAGTATCATGGTGTATGTGTGTAGATCCAGCACTCAGGAGGCTGAAGCAAGAGAATTATTGGATTGTACTACGTAGCAAATTCAAGTCCTTCTGGAACTACATACTGAGACCCTGTCTCAAAAAATCAAAGGAAAAATTAAATTATCATAGCTGTAGAGCTAGGCATGGTGGCGCATGCCTATAATCCCAGCATTTGGGAGGCTGAGGCAGGAGGATTGTGTGAGTTCAAGACCAGCCTGGGCTGCAAAGTGAGCTCAAGGCTAGCCTGAACTGCATAACAAGACCCCAGTCTCTAAAAGACAAAACAAACAAACAAACAAAAAATCTGCTGTTTAAAGTAAAAGCACCAGATCCTGGGCACACTGAACATGCGATGGAGTTTGGGCGGGGTGTGCTGGTGCACACCTTTAAACCCAGAGATGGGAAGACTGAAAACAGGAGGATTACTATGAGTCCAAGCTGTATAGTGAGAGCCTGTACCACATACAAAAAATAAAGAAAAGAAAAAAGCAGTAACTCTTGTGGAATTTTAGTGTATATGTTTTGTGATGTTTTGTCATACTGGTGCTTGAACTCAGGGCCTTGTACATGCTGGGCAAGCATTCTAGCACTGAACTATAGCCACAGGCCAATTTTAGTGTATATGGAAGTGATATATATGAAATAACAAAAGGACTATGAAATAGAATTATAATGTTCTTTGGATTTTTTGTTTGTTTTTGTTTTTCAATGTTGGAGATTGAATCTAGGACCTTACACATGATAGCAGGCACTCTACCCTGAGCCATACCTCTAGTTCAGAATTACATTATTTTAAAGCTCCTAAATTGGTCATAAGTAATAAAACAGCTAATTCAATCTAGACGACAATATATTATGGATTCATGTTACAATCTGCATAGTAACCATTAATACAATTGTTTTGAGACTTGGTTTTGCCATGTAGTTTAGGCAGGCCTTGAACTCACTGTGTAGCCCAGGCTACCCTTGGATTTGTGGTGATCCTCCTGCTTAGAGTTACACGTTATCACATCCCAGTTTATCTCTGTTTCTTATGTCCTATCTCACCACCACCTGCGCTATCTCTGCTCTCTTCCTTCTTTTCCCTTTTTGCTTTTATAGGCACAACCTACATAACCTTCTTTCACTCCTGTCTCAGTCTCTTTCTGAGAAGAATCAACTGACACCTGTGTTGACTTCTCATGTAACACCCTGGTATCTGAGGTGGCTCTTGCAGCATACTTGAAAAGAGCTGACCCACCCAGTACCTGACATGAAGTAGACTTCTAGTAGATGTTAGATATGTTTGTCTTTTGCATCACTTAGATGTACACTGGGGTCTGGAAAGGTAGCTCAGAGCTATACACAAAAAGATATAAGAATCAGAATATGCACTTGACTGCTAGTTAAGACACTCAGAATAACGTGGGCAAATAGGATAGTTGATGCCTCATAAGGCGACTACAGTGTAGTAAAAGCCTGAGCCTTCTAGCTACTGTATTACTACCAAATAGACTAAGCAAACTATCTTGGACCCTCTACAACAGGCAAGCTGCCACCTACTAATCCCAACGGATGCTATATTGAGAAGAACCACTCCATCTAGCCTTGATCAATTACCTGACCTATAAAATTGTGATATACATAAAATGCTAATTTTAAGTCACTAAGTTTGTTTCTTGTTTGTTTTGTGCAGTACAGAGGATAGAATCCAGCTGAGTTCCATCACCAGATCACCAGTACTTTATTATTTTTTTATTTTGAGACAAGTTCTCATTAAGTTGCTCATGCTGGGCTCAAAATTTTGATCCTCCTATCTCAGCCCCCCAGACTGCTAAGATTATAGGCATGGGTCTCAATGACCTGCTAAGACACTGGATTTTTGTCAGTGACATGAGGGGGACTTTGAATCTTGCCTGCAAATAGAGTTGGGATACAGAGATTTTTCAGATCATGTAGAAGATGAAGGAATAATTACAGAAGGGAGACTAAGATGTCTGTTCTAACTCTCTCTCTCTCTCTCTTAATATCTCTCTCTCTCTCTCTCTCTCTCTCTCCTCTCTCTTTCTCAGACAGGGTCTCACCATATAGTTCAAGCTGTTCTTGGACTCTCTATATTGCCCAGGCTGGCCTCAAACTCAAGGCGATCCTCATGCCTCAGTCTCCCAAGTGTTTAGGTCACACTTGGGACCATGCCCCACCACGCCAAACCTAAGACTTGCTCTGGATCTTATGGAGTTCAGTATACCCAGGGACTAAGATATGCAGAGAGAATTTAGGAATTATCAAGAATAGCAGCAGCCACAGTGAGGCATGTATGAGACGCACGTGTTTCTCACATCTTCTCCATTGAACACTATTTACCTCATTTTTTAGAGGTTCTACCACCTCTCATTACTGCTGTACCAAGGGCCAAGCTTCTAGCAGATGAATCATGGAGGACATACTCAAACCACATCCAAACCATAATATTCATATGGTTGAATCCTGGGGCCTTTGATGTGGCTAGAGGTCATGGATAAAATATAACTTATGTAGGAGGAAAAGGGAAGTACTTATAGGTGCAGTAACTTTATACATGTTGAGCTGGAAGTGCTTGTTGACACTCAAGCAATTCCATAAACTATATACTTCTAGGGAGATAGTTCAGCAGTCTAGGCACCTGCCTGGCAAGTGCAAGAACTCAAGTTTGATACCTGGTACCACATGCCATGCCACTCCAAAACCAGGTGTGGTGGTACAAGCCTGTAATTCCAGTGCTGAGGAGGCTGAGATAAGAGGATCACTGTAAGTCTGAACTATATAGTAAGATCCACATACTATATAGTCAGGCCTAGGGATATAGCCCAGTGCAAAGCATTTGCCTAGCATGTATATGGCCCTGGGTTCAATTCCCCAGTATAATATCACCAAACAAATAATACACACAAGCCAGGCAAGGTAATACACTCCTGTAAGTGCAGTGTCTCAGTTACTCTTCTCTCATTGCTGGGACAAATACCCAACACCCAAGATGAAAGAAGGAAAGATTTATTCAGTTCAGTTACTAGAGGTTTCAGTCCATACTTGACTAGCTCCAAGGCAGAGTGGCACAGGGCAGAGAGCACCAGTTCATGGTGACAGCAAAAGCAAGAGGAGCCAAGAAAGGAGCAGCAGCAATAATGGCAATAGAGAGGAAGTCTCTCTCTCTCTCTCTCTCTCTCTCTCTCTCTCTCTCTCTCTCTCATATTACATTCAGGCTTTCTATCCCAGGCTGTGGGAAGTATTCACACCCATAATCCCAGCAGTACTAAGACCCATAATCCCAGCCTTGGATCACCCGTAATCTCAGTGGATCATGAGTTAATCTCAAACTCTAGAAATCCCCACCCAATGACTACATGAGGCTTTGCAAGGAACAACTAGTCACAAACTGTAACATCCAGCATTTAGAAAGCTGAAGCCAGAGCATCATTACGAGTTCAAGGCCAGCCTGGGCTATAGAGCAAGTTGAAGGGCATCCTAAATTACATAGTGAAATCCAAAAACAAACAAGCCCAAAAAATGCATACTACATAGTGAATGTCACCCTGATAGAAGATGTGGAAAGCAGATATAAATTTGGGGTTGATCAGTTTATAGAAAGTGACTATAGAAAAGATTGAGTTCATTAAGGGAGCATGAGGAAGTAACTTGGGTCATAGGCCTAGAATGGGAAGGAAAGAACAAGCAAGAGCTCAACTTTCTACCACTGGCTTCATGCTGAACCAGGGATTTCCTCACCTTCCTTTGAAGACACCATGCACCAACTCAATCACAGCTTCTTCACCTTTTCCCGTGCTTCCCCAACTCTGTAATAGGCTTCTCACCATTTGTTCACTCAGCTCACCAGACTTCCTGACTGTACAGTCCTCTGCTTCCATACATCCATCAAATATTTGCTGAGCAGCTGCCCTGTGCCAGGAGCTGAACAAGACCCTAAAGATACAGCAATGACTAACCAACAACCCTGACTGAAAACTCTTAAATGTCATCTCTGGAGGTGACATTTAACCAGAGACTGGAAAGAAGGATGAAATCTCTGTGCGAGCAGAGGATGACTGGAACACAATGAGGAAGAAATATAAGCAGCGAAGTCATTAGCCAAGTAAGAGTCTGTTTTTCACTTTGTGTAACACATGGGGGAAAAGAGTAGTGAGTAGAGGAGAGACATGATCTGACTAAGATTGGAACAAGATCCTTCTGGCTACTTAAGAATAAAGCGAGATGGATGCAGTGGTGCACATCAGTAGTCCTACCTATTTTGGAGGCAGCGGCAGGATTATCATGAGTTCAAGGTTGGCCTACACTGCATAGCAAGACCCTGTCTTGATTAAACAATATTAAATATTAAAAATATTTAAAAATTAAATTAAAGAATAAAGTATAGAGGGCTGGCCATATAGCCCAGTGGATTAAAGCTCCTGCTTAGACAGATGCAGCAGCCATGGTTTGATCCTAAGGGAGCCATGCCAGCCCAGGTACCCTGGTGGGCTGAGAAGGGTGATTGAAACAGGCGTGGTGTCGAGTTCCTGTAATCTCAGCTCTTGGGAGGCTGAATAAAGTATGGAGGTGGAGCAAGGGAAGAAGTAGAGGGAACTCTTAAGAGGCTACTGTAACAATCCTAGACATAGTGTGGCTTCCTCTAGACCTATAGGGATAGAGATTGTAAGAAGTGCTCAGACTTGGGATATATTTCATAGGCAGAATGGACAAGATTTCCAGTCAGGACAGATGTGAGGGTGTGGGAGAAGTCAAGGACGATGCTAAGGCCTTTTAGTCTGAGCAGCTGAATAAATGCTACCAGTTGTCTCAACTGGGGAACAGTTTTAGAACAAATTTAAGGGGGGAAATGCAGAGTACTGTTTTGGAAACACAGTTTGAAATGACAATTTGACTCCCAAATGGAGTGCCTGAGAAGGGTATGGTTTGTACGAAACTGGAATTCACAGAACTGACCAAAGCTTCAAATACTTGGGATTGGTCAGGGTACAGTAATGAAGAGGGCTGGGGAGATAGCTCAGCAGCACGAGCACTTGCCTAGTAAATGTATGGTTCCATCCCCCCACCCCCGTATGTGGGGGGGGACTAGGAAAGTCATGAGCTTTGATCAGGTTACCCGAAAGTGAACAGAGAAGAGCTAAAAATTGAGCTGGGGAGTTAGCTTAGCGGCATAAGCGCCTGCCTAGGTCCTGAGTTCAATTCCTAGTACAAAAAAAAAAAAATTGAGATGTGAGAATGGAGTCCCAGCTCCTACCACAAAAGCCTGCACGCGCGTTGGGGGAGGGATCCTTGGATGATAACCTAAACAGCAACAAGACCAGAGAACTCCAAGAGGGGCGTGGCTGCCTTAGCAGGCAAAGGGCAATGTCTGTGTGTTGTGGTTCAACCAGGATTTTTGCACGGAGCTACAACTTATCTAAGAATGACCATTAACTTGCCAGAAAGCTGGAAAGAGGCGCGTTAACTTTCCAGGTTGAAAGACCAACGCTTACAGAGACACTAAGCGAGGCGGAAAGATTCTGAATTCAAGCCCGGCCTTCAAATCTAACGAGACTTTATCCCCTCCTCAAAAACATTTTTCTTACTGTTTTTTATTTTTTATTTTTTTCAAAACAAGAAAAATTTAACAATGGTTGTATTGCATATGTTCATCATCATCTTACTGTTTTTTAAAGGATTAGAGAGGTACCTCAGATTTCATGTGCTAAGCCCCGGGGTTCTACTCCCAGTACCATAAAAAGTAAAGATAAGAAGACAGGTCACGACAAAAACACGAGAATAGAAATGGTAGAGGCTGCACATGGAGCCACAAGGAGGGTCCAGAACTTCTCCAGCCATCGCCACTGTGTTCCGAGGCTTAGTTACAACTATTTCCCCTTTTCCAAGAAACTCCTCTCCCGCGATAGACCAGACCAGCGGCGAAGCCCAGACTAACAAGACTAGACTGTCACTGTCCGTAGTCCAAATCTCGCGAGTGTAGCCTCGCCCGCCCAGCATGCTTCGCGCCGCCGCCCCTGCCGCCGCCGCCGGCGCCGCGCCGCGGTTTGAGGGCTGGAGGCTGGGGGAGGGTAGCGGAGCCGGCGAAGCCGCCATGTTGTGTCTGAGGCTGCTGCTGTAGGCGCCGACGGAGCTAGCGGGCGTGCGGAGCGGCGACAACGGCGTAGGATCTGCCTCTGCGAGCGGCCCGGAGCGGCGGCGGCGCCATGAGCGGGGGCACTCCTTACATCGGCAGCAAGATCAGCCTCATTTCTAAGGCGGAGATCCGCTACGAAGGCATCCTCTACACCATCGACACCGAGAACTCCACCGTAGCCCTCGCCAAAGGTAAGCCGTGGCGGGCCTTGCGGGCGGGCGACCGGGCCGAGCCCTCGCTGCAGGCTGCGCCGCGCTCTGTCTTCCCCTCGTTCCCTCGGGCATCTCCCAGGAGAGCGCCCCTTTCCTCCCTTCCGGCCCCGGCGTCGCGGCCCGAGCCGCGGCCTCCCCGAGCTCCCTGGTTCCACCCCGAAGGTCCGCGCTTTCAATCCGGGCACTAGAGACCGAGTGCGCGGCGGGCGCAGCGGGCGCAGCGGGGCGGGGCGGGGCGGGGCGGCTCTGGAGTCGGCCGGAGAACCCCGAGGTGCTTGTCTTCCAGCTCCGAAATTCGGTGGTTCTGATGTCTGACCGCCAAACAAAGCCGGAGTAGTCAAAGATATTTTCTGCCTGCCCTGAATTTCGTGCTGACTTACTGACTTCATAGCCCCCATTTTTTAAAAAGTTTTTAATTCCAGTTCGTTTCGGTATTTCTCAAGTGGACTGTAAATGATGGATGGACCAAAACTTTGGGTTTTGTCTGCGACTGTGAGATTTCGAAATGCCTTTGGTACCGTAGAGTAGATCACATCTCCCTTGGTTCCGCTGTTATAGTTACCTGTTAAACCGGAATACTTCCCAAAGCCTGTTGTGCAACGATCTCTTTCGGGTGCATATTAAAAATGCTTACTTCCCCCTCCACCCTGCCCCCCAACTCTGTTTCGGTAAACTTGGTAAGAAGGAAAATTCAAACTTGATCCAGGATTCTTGTTCTCGGTTAAGATCTGAGGGGTCAGTGGGCGCTGGCCGACCCCTGCAGTCTCTCTGGGAAAAATTCTGTTGAGATGGATCCCATCCCTAAGCGTATATTTACCTTCGCTGCAATATTTGGGGTTTGTTTCCGTTCACACGTGTTAGGCCTGTGCTCTGCCAGGAAATCGGAAAGAAAATAAATTTAGCTCCTGATCTTAAAAGAAATCTCACAACTGGGAGGGGGAAACGATAATCCAGTTCTTTTTCCCAGCACATCTGGTAGAGTTATGAACTGCATAGCCTGGTACGGACAAAAGCCCAAGGATAAGAAATTTTTGTGAATTATTTTTTTTAATCGTTGGCTGATAGGCAGGTTGTTTCATAGTAGCAAAGAAATGTAATGACGTGCTTTTAATGCTCTGGTAGGCCTTTTAATATCACGGATGTTGGGACAAATTTTATATCTAGAAAAGGAATTTAAAAGCCCTGTGAAGGCCCAGGGAGAGAGCTCAGTAGCATAAGTGCCTGCCTGGAAAACACAAGGCCCTGAGTTAGATTACCCAGTACAAAAAAAAAAAAGTATATGTGTATATATGTATATGTATATATATATATACATATATATATATATATATGCACACACACACACATATATGTATATATATAACGATGGAGGTGTGCCCTGGTAGAGAACTTGGGTTGGTTTCCTAGCATTGTCAAAAAACAAATATAACCTGTACACTGTAGTAGTGATAGTTGCACAAGTCTTTAAATTCACTAAAGATCATTGGCTCATACACTAAAAGAATTACGAAGTCCATTTAAAAAAGCTTTTAAGTGTTGTGTCTTCATACTTGAAAGGCTGAACAAGGAAGATCGTTTGAGGCGAGGCGTTCGAGGCCAGTACAGCAAGACTCTAGCTCAGAAAACAATTTAAAAAGTAGTATGACTAAGTAAGGAGTACCCGAAAACTTCCCTTTGTCTAGTGAAGCATCTTTTGACATTACCTGTTAAAGTATCCCTGAGCTCTTGATCCTTTTTTTAATTTTATTTTATTATTCATTTATTTTTGGTCTTTTTTTTTTTTTTTTTTTTTTGAGACAGGGTCTCATGCGGCATAGCCTGGCCTTGAGCTCACTTTGTAGCACAGGCTGGAGCTCGCAATAATCCTCCTGCCTCAAGCTCTCATGTGCTAGGATTACAGGCGTACGCTCCTCCAAGCTTGGCTCTTGATCTTTTTAGAAACCCACTCTATTTCAAGATGCATGGTTCTGTTCAGTGATCAGTAAAGGCTTGATCATTGGTGTTTCTTAAATAACTTTGCTTGTCCTTTTGTTAAAATTATCTTTCTATTAAGTTTCTTTGTAGATGAATATTTAGCTGTGTGTTTTATTGTTGTTTTGGGTTTTTTTTTAGTTTTTATAGCCTCACAGATTTAGGAAGTGTCAAGCTCTTCCTGGTGAGAGCTGCATACAGGCTGGTAACAGTATTTCTAGTTAAAGTGGTTTAATAAGTTAAAAAAAAAAAAAAGCAGCGTTGTTTCTCTGAATTTAAAGTTACTTTTGTCAACTTACTTATTGGGGAATTGGGTGTGCAATCTTTATTCCTCAAGAAAAGTAATTCATTAACATTTTCAAAATTTCTAAGGTGTTTTCATCTTTAATAAAGCTATAAACGTTCCTTTGTCATAACTTAATCATATAAATACAATAATGTTTTAAAATCATTTGTGTTTACAGTGTTGACATTTAATCCTTATATTAATATGTAGCATATTTGGGGAATTTAATCATGCTTGGAAAAACTGAAGTTGGCAGGTTTTTGTTTTATCTTCTTTTAAGCAGTGGAGATTGAACCCAAGACTTTCTGCAGAGTGACATCCCTTAAATTTAGAGATAGATTTGGCTGAGTTGTCACATTATCCAGGCAGAGCTCAAGCTTTCAATCCTCCTGCCTCCCTTTCCCAGAATGCTGGGACAACAGGCTTGTAACACCACACTGGGCATCAAATCTTTTTTTTTTATGGCCAGCTCAGCCTTCCCTGGGGGTGGGGCTGGCACAGCATGTGGTACCAGCGATCAAACCGTGGTCCCTGTGGTTGCCTACGCTTGCCTAAGCAGATACTTCAGACTGCTGAGCCATCTTGCCGGCCCCTCAAATCTTAATATATTACTTGACAGTGTTATCTAATCTAAAAGTCTTTTTAAATGTCTGGTCAACACTGAATATTTATTTCAAATTTCAAAATTAAAACAGGGAAGTTTTTTCTTAAAATTTTAGAATTTCCATGGATGGTTGAGTAATTTTATATTTGATAATTCTGCTTTTAGAAATTTGAAGCTAGTGCACACCTGTAAATCCTAGCCTTCAGGATGATGAGGCAGAATTTTCATAAATTTGAGGCCAGCCTGGGGTACAGAGCGAGTTCAGAACCATCCTAGAATACATAGCAAGACTGTTTCAAGTACGTACCACCAGAGAAAATAAAATTTTTTAGATAAAAAGTGGTAGTCTCACAGATTAAAATTGAAAGTTTATTCATGGAATTTGGTTATATATTTAGATGTGGAGATCTGTTACTCTTTTTAAATTTTGATTGAAAAGTTAATCTTTTTAAATAATATTCTTAGGCTGGCCAGATAGCTCAGCAGACTAAAGCGCCTGCTTAGGCAGGCGCAGGGACCAAGGTTCAATCCCAGGTGTGCCATGCTGGCTCCAACCCCAGGCCACGCTGAGACTGCAACTGAGACTAGGCATAGTGGCGCACACCTGTAATCCCAGCACTTGGAAGGCCAAAAATAGGAGGATCGCTACAAGTCCAATCTGTGTAGTGAGACCTGCAGACCCTGTACCAAATACAAATAAATAAATAATATTCTTAGAATTTTTAGATTTCCAGGAAAGTTTTTCCCCCCTTTTTTGTCGTGAAATGCAGCTACTCGTACTGAACAGATATGTAAGATGAGAATGAAAATATTCATGTAACATCATGCAGGGCAAGACTGACATTCTTCCCATCTTCTCACCATCTTAGTCTAGGTAAGATATTTTGACATTTATTATTTTGCTGTATAACTGCTTCCCAAAATACAGTTTCACTCACTTTAACCTTTGTATAAATGGAATTGCCCTGGATATGTTGTTGTATAATATTTATGATAGAAGTCTTTTTTTAAGAAGTCAATTTCTGCAGTTTTCAATATTCTGTAGTTGACATTTAGGTTGTTTATAGTTTTTGTCTATTGTGAACAAAGATTTTATGAACTTTTGTTTTTATTTGTTTGTTTCTTTATTTATTCATTTTGTGGCTGGCTCAGCCTGCCCTGGTGGTGGCGCTGGCGCAGCATGTGGTGCCGGGGATCGAACTGCAGTCCCCGCAGTTGCCTGAGCCCTCCCAAGCAGGCGCTTTAGACCACTGAACCATCTCGCCGGCCCAGAACTTTTGTTTTTAAATACACTAGTTTTCTCAAGAGTGTATGTGTAGAATTTGAACTGTAGGAACATAGAGAATATGTTAAGTAACGCCATGCAGTTTCTATTGTAGGGTTCACTAATTTTTACTTTAGTTATTAAAATATATAAAAATTCTAGTTCTGTATCCCTTGCCACCAGTAATGGTTGGTAGGATATATTTTCATTTTGGCCAATCTGGTGGGCATATAGTTGAATGTGGCTTTTTATTTCCATTTACCTGACTAATAATGAAAATGAATGTCTTCATAACTTGGCCATTTGGATTTCATCTCATACAGTGCCTTTGGAATTTGCTCACTTTTCTACTGAAATATACGTCTTTTTCTGGAGTTAATGAACTTGAAGTATGAATTATTAATTTAGTGTATGTTTTGTCATTTAGAACATTTCTCAAGATGAATAGACGTTCTTCACTTTAATGTAATTGTGCTTAATCAGGCTTCTGTTTTATACTT
>PVKN010031604.1:0-12455 GCA_004027915.1 Capromys pilorides | reverse complement strand
ATTTTTTACTTTTCCTGTCATTTCTTTGTTCCAACACTATCAATCATAATCATCTCAGTGACATCCAACAAATTACACACACTTCAGTTTGTCTGCATTCCATGCTGGAAAAATCCATGCCACACCACTGCAGTCCAGAGCGCTAAGTGGTTCATGGTAAAGCTGTCACTGTCCTCAAGAAAAATGAAACTTTACAACAATAATGATGGGTAGGTCAGATGTAAACCACTTTACTGTACAGAGCATACCCCACCAAATTAGACTTTGGGATAAATTTCTTTTTTCACTAAGCTGATTAATCACTCTTTTATTTATTTGTTAAAATGCTCTCCCATACTCTGTCCCACATACACAAAACGCATGAATTATATTTGCTTCAGTATTCACCAAAATGTATTTCCATAAAAAATGATAATTAGCCTTGCTCTTCAAGTATTTCTAGTTAAGCAACAATGGAAAAAAATGAAGATGTTACTTAATGATGACTGCATGTAGGCAAAGGACACCATCGCCAGCTGATCGCCGTCTCTTCTAACGGAAACCACTCCAAAAGTGAAAGGCAAATGAGGCTTCCTTAAGGATGCAATTTATGAACGACTTATAAACGCAGCAACAGCAATGACTGCATGATTGTCTTACATTCTTTCCTAAGTGTGGCCCTAAAAACAGACTGACAACTCACATAACTGAGCAAACTGAACTTTATAAATGTGTACTACATTTTATGTGGCTGGCACTGAAGCACTGGGTCTGGATGTGGACCAGTACCCTACAATTGATTAGATCTTTGGGTACCTTGGCTTATGATTTCACTTTATGCAGCAGGCTGAACTGTAAGTAGAGAATTTGTAGGATAAAGCCAATACCCAGTTATGAGTGTATACAGAAATGGCTTTGTACAATACGCAAATACAACCACTAAAATAGTTGAGACAATGCAGTAAAACACCCCTCAGTCACAGATGGCCAAGTCTAATCTTTAGTCTTTTTCAATGGTAACATAATTTATCTGCTTCAAGGTAAAAGCTCACCGATATAGCTATTCTAGTGCATTAGGGATAACATGCCAACATTGAGCTGGAAGATGAAGCAACTGTAAGCAACATTAAGATCAGATGGAACAGATTCAACTCAACAGAACTTCATTTTACATTGGATGACACGTTTGCTTCCACATTTGTGTATTTTTTCTCCGGCATGAGTGTGACACTAGCTAAAATTTTATTCTTACACAAGTGTTAGTTCTAGTGAGCTTTTAAATTTGGAAGAAAAAAAATTTTTTTTTCTTAAAAAAGTTGATACAAGCAGCACAGATCTTTTCTACTGGTTTCACTTTCTTGTCCATTTTCCTCCCAGTATTTCATTTTTATCCTTTATAATTTCATTGCAAATTACCCAGATTACATCTTCTGGACTAATCAGTGATATAACCTAAATTTCAAATGCTGTTTTGAAGAAGGGTAGAGTAAATGATTTTGGTAATCTGTAAGACAGCTGCATGCAATGTGTACTGTATTATAACAGCACCAAACCCTTTATAGAAACCCAGGGCTCCTTCCTCCTGCTTTATGGTATTGATACAGTCTCTCATGCCCTCATACTGAGTGTTAATTGGCAGCACTTCATAGCCCAGGTCTGTGTTGTCGATGATCGTGCGTGTTCCTTGAATGTGGAGGCGGTGCAAAACTGTCTCCAGGGGGAAGAGTATGACATCAGAGCACAGGCTGGCAGCGAAGTTAGCAATAAGTTCTGGAAAGTAAGCATCCAGCATACTCTGCACAGGGCTGCTGCTCTCAGCCAGATGACTACTGTAAGTCTTTCTCTTTAGAATAAGCAGGACGAACTTCTGGATGATGGAACTGATGACGTAGTGCAGAACTCCGTGCAGCACCGTGGGAAACATCAAGGAGAGCAGGGGAAGGAGTCGCTTGCTGTGGGGCACACCCAGGCCTATCACCCTTCCAATCCCTTCTCTAACACACTCCAGAATGCTGGCATTGTCTCGAATGATCTCACTCTGAAATAAAGAGGGTAAAATAGAAATAAACAGCTCCTTAGTTTGGCATAGAAAACAGACTCTCTAAATTTACTGACTAAAGAAGAAAATCATCAATGATTTGCAGACTCCAACTATTATCTAGGCTTTTTTCCCCCCTTTTCAAATAAGATCTGGTAGTAGTGAGGCCGGGAGGAACTCCTACTGGACCAGGGAGGTCAGGCAGGAGATAGAAAGTTGTCCACCTCTGGCCTCCGGATCTCAAGAAGCATCTCAGCCCTCAGAAGCAACAACTACTTGCCTCAAGAGCAATAGCAGGCTTCAAGTCTTTAAACATGGGTTTAAATCCTGCTCCACTACCGACTGGCTACACAATCATTGCCCAGTTACTTATCTTCTCACTGCACAGGCACCACTGTATAAAAATGACACTCTGCCGAACAGGCCCGGTAGCCAGTCATGCTCAATAAATGTTAGTCTCATTATCATCTGAAAAGTCTGCCTCTTGGTAAGTTGGGAAATAGAAACAAGAAAGTTTCAGGTACACTTGAGTCCCCTGGTACATGGTATGATCCCAGTTACTCAGGAGGCTGAGTCAGGCAGGCTACAAGTTTGAGGCCAGCCCGGGCATCTTAGTGAGACTGAGTCTAAAAATTAAAAAGAAAAAAAAAAAAAAAACAAAAAAAAATCCTCGTGGGGTATAGCTCAGAGATGGAGCAGGGCAGTGATGGGTAAGGTTTGCTAGCTCAATCCCAGTACTGAAACCAACCAATCAAGTAAATCGGTAATGTAAAAGTACACCTGCACCTTGGTTCACGAACTGAATTCTTTCCACAATTCTGTCCATAAACCAAATTGGTCAAGAACCAAATCAAATTCAGTGGCTGGACACAACGATGACCACATGGGGAAATTTGACGCAGTTGTCAATCAATTAATTGAGTTTGAAACCAGAAGTGGAAAGAATTACGTTTACGAACTGAGGTACCATTGTAATTCATTGTTTTTAACATCACACGCAACAGGAATCATAGGGGCACAGTATTTTATATATGAGAGGAATCAAAAATGTCCAAGTTTGTTGGCCAAGGTCCTGCAGGAACAGAACTGATGAAACAACTTGGGAAAGGAGGCTGAGAATGCAGAGATGCTGATTCCCGGTACAGAAAAAAAGAAGCACAACTGTTAAGTATCAATGGCTTATAAGAAAAAGGCTCAAGCAGACCGTATTATGAACATGGAAGTCTGCAACAGACAGATATGTTAAACCATGAGACCAAATTCACCAGGCTTACTAACTGCTAAGCTTTGGATCTAAAATGACCTCCACAGTCTCATGTGCTTAGAGATGAGGCTTTTGAGAAGTGCTTGGCTCGCGGTGATGTTGATGCCGAGATCATCAGATGATCCATCAGTCGCAGGTGCTGGGGCCTGGTCCTGGGGCCATGGCCCAGAGGTACCGCCCTCTATACTCCTGGCTGTGGTGCGGTAGGCCATTTTCCTCCTCGGCACCCTTGCTCCCCACCATTTCTACTTTGGAGCCTAACAATGGCCTGGCCTTCTGAATCCTGGAGCTGAAGCAAAGCTCTCCTCCATAAGTGCACTCTTGTCCCAGTGATGGAAAAGCGCCTAACACTGATTCACCCTCGTCTCTGACCTTGCTCACCTTCCCACTACAGCCTATTTTTAAGACAATAACCAAAGAGATCCTAATAAAGATACAAGTCAGATCACATTAGCTTTCTGCTCAAACTACCATCTTTCTAAAAGGCCAAATTATTACAGTAGGCTGCAACATCTTATATAAGTCGGCCCCTGTTACTATCCAACTCCAACTTCTATGCTTCCCTACCTTGCCTAATTAGCACCAATCACACCTGACTCCTTCTACTCTCTACATGTAATACTGTCCCCCTAGGAAGACGTTGTGCTTGCTTCCCTTCTGCTTAGTTAGGACATTGAGTCATCTAGCCTGACTCAAATGTCATCTTTCTTCTTAGGCCTTTCTTAGGATTGTCTTTAAAAATATTAGCATTCTCCCTACCCATTACACACTCTGTTTGTTTTTCCTGCTTTACTTTTGTTTTCTTTAACACTTATCACCAGCACCTTATAGGAATCTTGTGCTTCCCACAAGCACAGCAGTACTGTAAACACAGAACATATGTCTGTTTTATTTGTTGCTGTGCCCCCAGGGTCTCCAAGGGTGTGACGCAAACTGGTACTTGTGAATGTTTAATGAAGAAAAAGAGTTTAGCAGCTAAAGATGAGACAGTGCAATGAAAAAAACAATGTTCAGAAAGAACTGGGCGCCCCCAGATGGGCAAAAACCCCACAAGCTTGAAGTCAGAAGAAAGAAACTCAAGAACCTAGATATTCAGTAAGGGAAGAATAATGATGGTTTATAGAGTGGGCACAGACTTTGGATATTGTCCTTAGAACTAATTAGCCACAATGGATAATTACTTATAAAGGATGAAAAGATATAAAATAATAAGCTCCTCTAAAACTACGATTTTAAATTAGGCTGACGATAATAAAGTGTCATTAATAGAAAAGGAAAATAGATTTAAATGGAAACTAATTTTCAGGTTGATGAGACTAATTGATTTTTGAGATGAATGAAGATTAGAGTTGAAATGACTCACATGTGTGATGAACTCTCTCCAGATAATCATCATAAGCAAGAAAAAAACAGATGGTCAAAGACCAAGCCTTAAGATACACTGAAAGGGGTGGTAGAGAACGAAGGTACTGATAGGTGATTGAAGAGAGCAAAATCTAGGGAGAAAAGAAAAGAATTATAGAATAGCAGAGCAAAGGCGTTTAAAGGAGAGCATTAATAAGTAGGATATGAAGCAAGAAAAACAGTGAACATTAGGTTGGAAACCCTGGAAAGCTGTCCTGTACTGAGCTGGACATTTACATAATTCCAACATTTTCTTTTAAAACTCAGCTATTAAGATAATACCATCTTATGAGTGAGAAATTAAGATTTTAAAAGGTTAAAAATTTATCTAAAGTAATATATAATTTAAATAAGTAAGAATCTGAGTCTATGTCAAGACAAAAGATTTTTCCTTAGTATGTCATGCTGCTTAGTTGTCTGCTATTTTCCACTATCTTTTAAAGTGCAAATACATTATGCAAGGGGAAAAAAATATGTCTGGGTCACAAGATGCTATTTTTAGTCAAATGAAATAAAAATTAACAATGGAATCAGAAAAGAAATGAGGAAAGAATTGAGAGAAGGCACTCACTTACACTAAAGAAAAAAATGCTCGAGGATTTGATGTAGGAAATGGAAACAGGCGCACGTACAGGCCAACTTTGTGCACACTACGTGAAATTCATGCTGCCTTCCTCTCACAGCTTTAAACAGGAAGGATGCTGTAGGACATTTGATTCCATGTACTTAAAGCGCCATCATGTGGTCAGAAACAGTAACAAGCAGACAGATTTTAAAGTCTGCAGGATGGTCTTAATTTAGTAATCACAGCAATAGTAGCAAGTCTTTCTTTGAAATCATAGTTTTAAAAAAAATTCTGTCACTAAACTATCTGTAGGGACCATATGCAAACTGTCAGAAAGACGAGCTTATGCTTATATAATTAATATATTGTCCTATAAGCTATAACCATCTGAGTTGCATGTGGGGCTTTTAGAATTTTATACATCCTTTGTATTTACAGCAAGTCACAAGATGGGTTGTGAGATAGCTAGGCAGAGAATACAGCTGCTCACAGAGAAGGGAGAAAAACAGTTGTCCTGAGTTTGGAATGGAAATATAGGCACCAACAATGTGCATGGTATTTATGAAATATTTATTTATTTATTGCAGTTTTGTAAGGGTCTGCAGGGTCTACAGGGTCTCACATAGACTGGACTTGCAGTGGTTCTCCTGTGTTCAGCCTCCCAAGAGCTGGGATTACAGAGGCGCGCCACCATGCCCAGTCTTAACCACCAGTTCAGCATGCCCCAGAGGCAGGGCCAGCATGACACACTGCGGATGGAACCCTAGCCACTGCATGTGCCTAAGCAGGCGCTTTAGTCTGCTGAGCTGTTTGGCCAGCCCAATACATATTTTTAAAGAACACTGACTGTAACTGTCCTGTTAAAGTCATGCAAATACAACAGATAAGAGTACAGAAAAAATATTTACCTAAAAGAAATGACAGTGTGGAAATAACTCACCTGTACCGTTTCAATTAGACTTGCTGAATAAAAAGGCATAGCCACAATATAAGTTAGGCTGTAGAAATTAAAACAGATTTATCAGTATATTGAAACAAATTACTTTTATGAAATATTTAAATATCTACTTTAATATATCAGCACAATTTATATTCCAGCTATGATGACCTCAGATTTTCAACTACCAATACTTTGCCCTAACATATAAGTTGAGAAACCTCTGACATAGGACACTTTATTCAACAAAGATGAAAACAAAATCAAGTGTCAATAACACAGTGATAGCTTTCACAAAAATCAAGATTTTATCTTAAGACAATACAAGCTCATCTACAGTTTGCTGTTTGGACATCAACCTGTATACAGTTAATACATCCTATAAATCTAACATTTAATTTAGGAGGAAAGATCCATTCCACAGCTTGCCTTTTTAGTGACAGTTGAAGATGTTTCCTTTTCTGTTACTGTCCTATTATCCACTCCCAGATTCCCATCCAGTAGAGCTAGATCAGCCTTCAACAGTGGGCAAAGTCCCCTTTTACTGGTCAAAAAAAACCAATATTGTACAGCTTTGCAAAGTTGTTTCCTATCATCAAATATTTAGGCATAGAAAATGACAACTTTGCAAGCCTGCAAAATATAGTTATTTAAAATCATATCAAATGGGACTTACCTAACCCTTATGGGCCAGGTCCTGGTAAGTAGTAGTTTTCAAGGTGAATGGAACATCACTAAGTAATAATGTGCTAGAATGTCCCATAGAGGGAGCCAGCAAGCTGGGGGATTTCCAATTCACAATCTTCTAAAAAAATTAAAAAGTGAAGAGTAAAATTCTAATCTATAAAATGACTACTGCTGCAACACCACCAAGTGCCTTTAGGACTATATTTCAATGTCACTAAAGTTTTCAACTTTCTCACTGCTATACAAACAAATTTACACGTCTGTTTAGTAATAGAATACAGGTTGAGTATCCCTTTTTAGAAATGCTTAGGATCAGGAGTATATCAGGGGCTGGCCAGATAGCTCAGCAGATTAAATTGCCTGCTTAGGCAGATGCAGGGATCTGGGTTCAATCCCCAGCCTGCTAGGCTGGTCCCGCCCTTGGGGTGTACTGAGACAGCAGTTGTGACTGGGCATGGTGGTCCACACCTGCAAACCCAGCGCTTCAGAGGCTGAAAACAGAAGGATCACTATGAGTCCAATCTGTATAGTGAGACCTTGTGTTAAATACATAAAAAAATAAAAAATCAGGAGTATTTCAGAAGAAAAAAAGTATTTTAGATTTGAGAATTTCTTTTTCTGATTTTGGAATATTTTCATGTACATTCTTGGGATAAAACCTACGTCTAAACACAAAATCTGTTCATGTGTCATATGTACCTCACACATACAGACTGAAGGGCAAATTTATGATGTTTAGACTGACTGCATTTTGACAATGAACTATCACACTGAGAGAGATGTGAAAAACTCATGACAAAAATTTCAGCTTTTGAAGCATTTTGGCTTTGGGATGCTCAACCAGTGATAATAATTTTCTTAGAAATGTGAGCTAAACAAAGTAAAGACTTTGCTAACTTCCTATAAATCAAAGAGTTGGCTGATCCCAGCCTTTCATACTAGTAAGAATTATTTTAAAGATCAAGTATCTGTCAGGACTGCTAGCTGCCCTTTCATGATTCATTCTCACAAATATTTCATTACTCTAATTTCCTTAACTGTATCTATTAGTAAGGTTTTTAAAAGTTCTACAGCTATAAAATTAATGAAAATTTCCAATAAAATGCCATTTTTGATACTTACGCTTTCAGTAGAAGATGTTCACCTATTTGTTTAGGATTCCATTTGTGTGAAATCTCCCTAAAATGTAAAAGTAAACTAAAGCTGAACAAAAGCCTATTCTTTAAAACATCTTACATCAACATAATTTTCAAAATGGTAATAATCAATTCTGACTTGGTTTCTTTGTTGCAGAAATACATTCAAATAGTGAAGATTTTCTTTTATGTAATACACTTAAAACAACAGCAATGGTTCAGAAACAGAAAATCATGGTTCTTTCTACGTGTCAACAGAAGAGGCTGACAGAGGAAAACCTTCAATAGACTAAAACTAAATGAGAAATTAAAAAGAAATGTAAAAACAACATTCAAAAACAATAGAAGGAAATACAGAACAAGGAAGGAAAAAGGGTTTCTCAAGTCCCAGGCATCAGAATTTAATAGTAAAAAAAAATTAAGTAACTGCAGTGCAGAATGCCACATTGCATTTTTTTGTACAGTATCTAATTTCTAGAATATCCTCACTATTATTATTATTATTATTATTATTATTATTATTATTACTACTACTACTACTACTTTAAGCACTGAGGTCCAAGAATGTCTTTTCTTTTGCTGTTATTTCTATTATGGGGGGAGGGGGTAGTGGGTGGAGGACAGAAGTAAATAGGAAGCAAAGGGGACAGGAGAAAGGGACAGAGGAAGGGGGGAAGGAGGAAAAGAAGAAAGGCAGGAGATGGTGAAGGGAGCTGCTGAAATACAACAAGAGGAGAGATGCACAGCAAGAGAAAAGTCAAATAAAGAAAACAATAAATGAAGAGAAAGACAAAAATCAGTGAAAAAGAGGAGTTAGGGTAGAAAAAAATAAACGTGTGTGTGTATGTGCACATGCGACCAACAGAGAAAGCAGAGTACAAAACAAAGACGAGATTTCCACTGTAAGACTACGGGCTTCTATCTATCTGACTGAGAATTACTTTGTGATTATAAAACAAAATATGCTTCCCGTTTTGCACATCACCTTGGTATTGGAATCACTCTTATCATGGCCTCAGACAGGTTTCCCCAGGTCAGTTCTTGCAGCACTGACTTTAAGTGTGAAACAGTCATTAACACTACAGGCCAAATAGGCCTATAACTTGTGTCTCTGTAAAGATAGGGTTGCTTGTCTTTTAAATATAGTGATAATTATCAATGCCCACTCTTAAAATGATCAAGGTTAAAGAGAAAAAGGAAATTTAGAATCAAGTATTTAAAAAAAAAAAAAAAGAGAGAGACCCTGTACTATATCTATTCTCTACTTTACAAAAAGAGGAATTTTATAAAATGGGTACCTCAATGCCTGAAGTTTAGAAATTTAATTCCATATATTTAGATGATTCAGGCAAGTAAAAATGTGATAAGTCTTCTATATTTCATTATCAAATGCCAAACATGTATAAAAATATTTTGATTTGCTAAAATATTTTTCAAGCAAAACCTACCATCACAAATGTCAAAATTAAGGCTCGTTTCTTCACAGTTTTTAAACTTAGTGCTTCCATGTGAAAACCCTCTCTAAATTGGCTTTTACCCCATTACTCTATAAAACAGCTCCTGCCACAGTCCCCCAAAACCTTCAGCTCACTGAGCGTGGCAGGCACACTTAGCATGAACCCATGAGGCCCTTGTTCCTCTGCCCTTCCGGAAGCAGCTTTCGCCCCTGCACTCTGCCAGCCCTCACTGCTCTGGTTCCAGTTCCTAGCCTCCTTTCTGGTGTCACTTTCTGAATTCTTTGCAGGCCCATCTTTCCTAAACAGTCACCTGCTACTGAGGTTCCCAAAGACTCAGGCACTCTGTTCTTATTCCATGTGGTACACTAGGCAACTTCCAGGGCATAGTTTCAAAATCTCTCAAATTTACCTTCAATTAAAGAGTTATTCATACACAAGCCTCACAACATTTGCTTATTGACAATTCCACCTAGATATGAAAAAAGATCTAAAAATGAACTGATTTAGAGTGAAATCAAGTTTAAAACATTTATTCTACTGTTCTTTACTTAAGACCTATTAATCAGAAAGAAATTGGCTGACTTTGAGGAATTCAAGGCCTATTTCATTGTGTGTGGAACAGTTGAGGATTCTGAAATAAGTGAACTAAGAGTAATCATTTGGAAAAAGAAGCAAGATGTTTATATTGTGCAACCACAAACATGCAATGACTCCAAGCTAAGTTGGAGTTCAGCTGTTTTGTGAGACTGGAGTACATGGGCAGTCTTGGTTACAGGAACTCCTACCTCTGTTAATGACATGGGAAAAAATCATACACCAACAAAAGGAGAAGTCCTTTGGGAAGATTCACACACAGTCTACCTCATTCCAACTGGAAGAATGCTAGGGGTCACATGGGAGGCTCTAGCACCAAAGAAAGATCAAAAGCACCTCCAGCCTCATTCTTAGTTTCATCTTTGCTTAAATACCCAAGTTTCCATAGCAATGGGATCCTTCTTTGTAATTAGTTTCGTATTTTCCCGTTATGTTTACAACATCTTAACAAGGGTGGGGAAGGACTGAAGGAGTGACAGCATCTTAACATGGGTGGACAGAAGGCTAAACTACAGCTTCTTTTGCTAAGATCAAATCAACCCAATTAAGAGCCACCACCACTTACACTGTAATAGACAGGTTTCAGATTTAAGTACCTGTAGGTATTTTCCTATGTTATAAACTAATGCTGAGAAAAGTGACAAAAAGGTACCTTGGCAAAGGTGTGAATTCACTAATTATGCCTTCTGCTCCAAGTGTGACTCCTTGCACAATGAAGGTACTTCCCATTCCTTTCCATAGGGCTCTGGGTCCCTAAAATAAATCAAATTTACTGTTATTTCTACAAGTGCCTAAACTTTAAATGAAAAAAATAAATAAATAAAACTTATTTTGAAATATTTGCTAGCACTTTCTAAATATGCATTTTTCTAATAGAAATCTTATAGACAACTATAAATGAACAAATTTCTATCATTACTTTAATATTAGGTGGCCAATATTTAGGTCAATATGAATAATTAAACACCCCTAATGTTAATTATTAAATATGTCTAATATCTCTATATTCAAGTCCTTATCGTCCTATACTTTGGATGATACAGAGGTATGTCAAAATGTACACATCCCAGCGTGATTCATTCCTACCTATTCATGCTACCTCAAATCTTTCCTTCTCTGTTCTATTTCCTATTTCCCTAGATGTCATCTTCACTATCCTATGTCCAAACTATATATCTGGATAATATTTTTCTCACTATTTCCATCTAACCAATTCTACACATTTTATTCTCTCTCTTACAAATCCATGTTTTCTTCAGTAGTCTTGCTCCTTTTCACTATACCATTAGTGATATCCTGTTCTCACCATTTACTTATATATTATTTACACAGAAACAGTCAAACTAAAACAAGTAATAGTGTATCAGAAACAAAGAGACAGCAGTTTCCTGGCAGAAGTTTCTTATTTATTTGAAAAGATGCACACAGAGCTACCTTTCTGTGTGTATACACAGATCTGGAAATGTTTTGTTTTGTTCAATTTTAATAGATGAAAGTAACTGTAGCACTTAAAAAATAACTGAGAAGGGCTTAGCTGACTAAAGTGCCTGCTTAGGCGGTACACAGCTGCCAGGATTTGGTCCCCAACATGCCATGCTGGCCCCACCTCTGGAGTACGCTAGAGATGTGGTGACTGAGACTGGGCATGGTGGCACACGCCTGTAATCCCAGTGCTTGGGAGGCTGCAAACAGGAGAATCACAAGTGTGATCTACATAGTGAGACCCTGTAGACCTTGTACTAAATACGTAAAACAAAACAAACAAAAAAACTGAGAGATCATTTCTATCAGCACATACAAAGCTACCTTCCTATTTTTAAAAGTACATGGTACTTTACCAAATAAATGTACCATAATTATTTTAACGGTACGGATGAATATTTAATAATTTCTAATTTCATCATGTGTAATGCCACAATGACATCCTTCTGTACACATTATTGCACATTTACATATGTACATTAATGTGGAACAATTGCAGAAGTGAAATTAGTACATTAAAGAATGTACACATTTAAAATTTTGATGAATATTGCCAAACAACCCAGATTTGTTTGAAATACTTTTCTCATTTCTAAAATACTTCAGTAATACGCTTTTACCTGTTAAGATTAAGTGTGCATTTCTTAGAAAGTTATAATCTGTATCCTGCATACTCCTCTAGTTACTTTTCCATCCTTAACCTTTGCTCCAAGCTCCCATTATAAGGCATTAAGTCTACCATCAAACATTGTAACTTCTCTTTCACCTTTGCACATCTACTTATAAAGCCTTTCTCCATCCTCAGCTTTATGTAAACTTGACAATAAAAATATACAACTCAATGAATCTTTTCTTGAAGTTTCCGCCAGACATATCTTGTGTCCCATCTCAATTTTGATAAGACACAAATCT